>JASUUG010000900.1:0-47927 GCA_030449905.1 Luvunga scandens | reverse complement strand
AACGCCCCGTAAAAGGTTTAGTGATAATAGTGCGGCAAGAAGAATTTTGTAAGTTGGCTAGAATGCCGGCCCTTGTGAGGAAAAACATTAACAATAAAGGACCAACCAATCGAGAGCGTAATTTACCAGGAACGTTTAAGTTTAGAATGAAAAAGAAGAACTTTTTGACCAACAAGAGAACTTCTTTCTCAAAATCATTTTGTCATGGCGAATGTCTTCATCTTCCTCTTGTAAAGTCAGCGAATTCTCGTGGACTCATTTCTAATCTCACTCCAACTCTTGCAGCGAGAATTTAAAACAAACTCTCTTTTATCCTTTACAATCTTTTTCGGGCCAGTCTATTTTGTTTTAGTATTACCACTAAATCTCTTCAACATCCAAATCAAAAACTTCCTCCTTTAAAGGATCAATAACATCCATGGAAAAATACCAACTATTCATCCATAGGATATTTACGGCATCATTCATATTGAACTCTATAACCTCTCCATCAAATTCTATAGTAAGAAATCTTTATGTACATCCATTTTAGTCCTAAAGATCTTAAAAAAGTGTCTTCACTAATAAAATCGAACAAAATTAGAAGAGTTATCCCTCTTCCATATCAAGTACATAAAAATTGCAGGAAAAACCAACTTCCATTAACTTGTTCTTGGACATCTTCTAATACCCCATCGGATACCATTAGAACTGCATCCCGGCCTAGTTGAATTATCACGCCAGTTTTTCAATGGACCAACATTCAAAGATGAATAAATGGAGCGAGGCATGACATTAATAAAAACTCACTGATGTCTAACATAGCTTCTTACAACTCTAACACTACCAATTTTGCAAGAGATAGTAAAAACATACTTCGGATCCTCGCACTTTGAGGTAGTTTCTTTTAGAACTATGGAAACATTCTCCACTATATGAACTCTTTATTTCTTCTTGAGGTGTAAAGTTCCCAGGAATTTAGCATAACGAGGTATTTGTTTTATAGCATCTAAGAAAGGAATATTTACCTCAACCTTGCGAAAATGTCAAAAGATGTCTCTCTTGTTCTTCCTTCTTGATTTTGCAAACCCAGGCTTGGAAAAGGAGGAGGATCACCAGGTAAGGGTTTTGCTTTATTGGGTTTGCACATGTAGAGATTGAGGCATCAATTCCTCCTTCTCAAGCTCATTTTAAGTGCTTTGTCATTTTCTTGCTAGGCTCTTATAACTCCTTCCCACTTATAAGGATAACAACCTACCGGTTTGCTTTGTGTTCACTCAGGTTGTGAAGGCAATCTCACCCGATACTGAGACTACAAGCGGCTCACCGTAGTTACTTGGGTTAGCTTACTTGGTTCTCCAAATGGAACAATCTTTTTGTAGTTGCTTGCTGAAATTGTTGAGTGTTAGTTGTCAAGCGATTTAACAATTTCTTCAAGAGATATACGACTTGGAGTTTGACGAGGTGGAACCGATTGACAAATTGTTGTCTCGATGGGTATTGTTAGGAATCCGGCGCCAACTCCATAGCTAAAGTTAGGATGATCCTTCCATCCGGTTATACGTTTGTGCGTAAGGATCATATCTCCTTTGAGGCATGCCCAATAATCCTCCAACCGCGTTAGCTTGTTCAAGGGTTCTTCTCTTTAAGTGTAGACACAAATCAGTTGAATGACCCCGTATTAGAATAAATGCCACATGTCTTCACTTGTTGCACATTACCTACAATAAACTTTTCCACAAGGCAAGTTTATCTAAACGTTGATCAACAAGAAATCTTACCTCCAAACACTTTCCTTAAAGTGAGATCTTGTCTTATTGCCAAATTTTGCAGCATTGGCGGCCGTGTTTGAGATCAACTCTTTACTGGGTGAGTCTTGTTCACAACACACCTCTACTAAAGGCAGATCTATCATACTCCTATCCATCAATGAAAGTCCTCAAGTAAAAGTATTGAATAAGTTGATAAGAAATCGATGTTGAGAACAACTCGCCACACAATTGTTTGAATCCTCCCAATATTCATACAAAGTCTCCTCAGAAAGTTGTCTGATACCACAAATGTCTTTTCTGATGTTGGCAGTTTTTAAAGCAGGAAAATACTTTTCTAGGAACTGCTTCTTCAAGTCATTCCATGTTGTAATTGATCCAGGAGGCAAGTAATACAACTAATCTTTAGCTAGCCCATCTAAAGAGAAAGGAATGTACGCAACTTAATCACTCTTGAAATCATACCACGAGGCCTCATGCGTGAACACACAACATGAAACTCCTTGAGATGTTTATGAGGATCTTCACCTGCAAAACCGTGAAACTCCAGGTCCGCATATTGAATGCAGAGTGGTTGCTGATTCAAATCGTTCTTAACTCTTGAAGAGTTCTTTCGCAGGTGCAGACTCTATCCATCACTTGTTCTTCAAATCGCTAGATGATTCAACCAAATCAAACACTCAGATTCTGCTTTTGTAAAACAAAGCGGCGAGGATCGTTCTTATCTTGCTTGGCTATTTGTCTCAATGGTGATGAAATGTCTTCTCAATTTCAGGATCAAACGAAATTGCACCTGTACGAGAAGAACGAACCATAAACTAAGTAAAACGTAAAAGGATTAAATAAATGACACCAATCCCCGGTAACGGCACCAAAATTTGATGGGTGTCAAAGTCAGCAAATATAAAAACCTCTCTAAAACAAGATTGTGATAGTGATTGAAATAAGGGTCGTGTCCATAGAGACAGAATTATTTTAATCCTTTTTAAATGGAAATGTAAAATTTGGGGATTGTTGAAAATAATGAAAATCAATTTAAAAATATTTAATGCAAATTAAAAGTGTAATTCAAAATGGGAAAACTCCAAGTTGAAGGAATTAATTCACTTTGATTCGACATCGATCATCGATACAACTATAAATCATTATCACATGAATAGATCTGGTTATAAATTCATCGAGACACTCTAATAGCCAATCTCTCCTTAATTAGTTGATAACCAAGGTACGACCATTGGTTATTTCCTTAATCAATAGACAACCCTAAATACAATCATAGGATTTAATCAATTGACAAACGAAAATTAGAAGACCAAATCATAATTAACAAACGCATACGATGGTTCATTTAAATTAGATTATTTATTCCCATAACACAACGCACTGCTATATTATTTGCCACAAACATCAAAATCTTCATACGATGAATTTTTAAATTGGCAGTAGACTAAATTGATAATTAAATAGTGGCCAATTATCTAATTAACAAAAATAATCATGACAATAATTCAGAGAATAAACAACTACACAAAAAATAATAAAATCATTAAAAGCACAAGAAAGATCTCACAGTAATGGTGAATCAAAGATTCATTAACCTTTAACTAGAAAAATGAGTTTAGTTCCTCATGAGAAAAGAGAAAACCCTAAAAAGATAAAAATAATTAATAATCCACTTTTAATTCTCATCTCCCTACTCCATCTTTATCTCCTCTTTTTATAGTTTTCTTAAAAAGGATAAAGATAAAAATATCTAAAATATTATCTCAAATTACAAGAGTAATAAAAAGATAAAACACGTTAAAATAAAAACGTCAAGTCCGCAGATTGACAAAGACGCGCCACGCCTTATCAACAAACTTATTCTGAAATCGATCACATGCGCTTCATTACCTTATCAACAAACTTCTTTTGAAATTGAGAATTTCTCCAGGAAGTCAATTCATCTTTAAACATCATCTTATAGCTCAATTTAGCACTAATCAATAGAATTGCACCTACAAAAATAAAACACAAGTAAATCACAACTATTAAGTGCAAAACATTGATATTAAAGGAGTAAACAATGTAAAACTAGTGCGTGAAATGCACTATAACAAAGAACTAACTCTAACCTTAATCTCGAGCTTTGTTTGGGCTTATCTAGTTTTTCTTCCATAGCTCAAAGGAAGCTTGTGTTTAAAGCACGAAATTGGTCCCTAAACATTGCCACAACGCAATTACAATCCTCCAAACAAGCCTTTGAATAAGATTCTTCGCTTGTCTAAGTGACAATGTCATACTAATCGCGTCCCGCAAATGTTTTCTAAGAGAAATATTGTAACTGGTGCCACTCTTATCTTCAAGGAAATCTTCTACTGTGGAATTTAACTTGCAGCCCTCTTGAGGACTTGCAGGATCGATGTACATGAATCCAGGAGGACAAAAACAAGCAATGCCTACGTACCGTTAAAGCCGCAATAGCTGAATTCGCAAGTTCCTTTCATTATACAACGATCTTCTTCAACCATTGCCACCCAAAATATCTTAGAGCTCAAGCTACCGTTATCCCATTTGAGGTGATAAAGCCCAAACGCCATCAACATCAAGAGTAGCTCGATCCTCGAAAATGCCATCAACATCAAGAGTAGCTCAATACAAGGTTGTCCTATTTATCAAAGTCTACCCTCGCTTAAATTCTTTACAATAAACCCAATGAATTTCCAAGATATAAAATACCGTCTTTGATATAAGAGCTACGCAGTCCAAGCGAGCACCTAAACCCAACAAATATGAGGAATATGCATGGGCACATGCAAGAAGTTATCTCTGCAAATCATGCATGTGGCACGCATCACGTGGAAGTGTGTCGTTTAAGTGGAAATATTGGAGCTAACTTTTCAAGGATGCGGGTGGGTGGTTTACCACGACAAGCGATTCTTGATTTGATGGAGATTTCATATTTAAAGTTATTTCTTTAAGTTGTTATTTGCTTCAATTTATAAATAAGTAGTTTATTTGATATTAGCTACTTTATTTCATCAGCTTAGTTATGTATCAAACTATAAATAAGCTCCAATATCTCAATAAAGGATTATCAGAAAATTATCCAAAACATTACTCACATCTGTAGTAGTTATTTGATATTAGCTACTTTATTTCATTAGCTCAGTTATGTATGAAACTATAAATAAGCTCCAATATCTCAATAAAGGATTATCAGAAAATTATTCAAAACATTACTCGCATCTGTGGTAGTTCTGGATTATCAGAAAATTATCCAAAACATTACTCGCATCTGTGGTAGTTCTTGCCCAAAGAAGGACAACTTATACTTATTTATAGTTGGTTCTAACAAGGACCTAACATTGGTATTAGAGCATGGCTAGAATGATGACCAGCAAAGAGCGAATCGAATGAGTAGAAGCTGAGATAAGAGAAACACACAAAAAAATGCAACGTATAGAATTGGGCATCAATAATAAGTTAGCTCACATAGAGGCAATTCTCAGCAAGCTTGCAGACTCACGCAACACATCGGGAAGGCACACTGCTTCAACGAGAATGCAAGATCATCACGACCAAGCCGTGAAGACAGTGAAGGCAGGCGTTAACAATTTCCATCCAGAGTAGCCAAATTGGAGTTTCCTCGCTACTCCACTGATGACCCCACCGAGTGGTTCAATCGTGTGACATAGTTCTTTAAGTATCAAGAGACGACAAATGACCAGAAAGTAGTTTTAGCTTTGTTCCACTTGGAGGGTGAAGCAAATCAATGGTGGCAGTGGCTGTGAAGGTCTTATCGAGATGAAGGGTGAGTTGTGACCTGGGAAACATTCATAGAGGAGTTATGGGCAAGGTTCAGACCGACAAACGGTGAGGATTTCGGCCAAGCTTTGTCCCGAGTTAAACAAACGGGCACCTTTCGAGACTATCGAAAGAATTTGAATAGGCTAGGCAATAGGTACAAGGATGGACTCGAGAAGGCATTAATCGGCAATTTCATGAGGGGATTAAAACCTAAAATATCTAAGGAAATTTGCTTGTTCCGACCTAGAACTCTAAAGGAGGCGATCAGTTTGGCGAGAATTCGAGATGAACAATTGACACGACAGAAAAAGATTATGAGGTCACCAATTCTCAACCGACACCACCACCAATGCACCGCCAACAACAACCAAGCTTTGCCAACTGTGCCATTCAAAAAGCTATCTTGGGAGGAGATTTAGAGACAAAGGGCGCAAGGACTTTGTTTCAGTTGTAACGAAAAGTTTATCGTTGGGCACAAGTGTCCTAAGGCTCAACTATTGATTCTAGAAAGTGAGGCTAACGTTGATGAGAACCCTTACAAAGAAAGTACAGAGGCAGCGCAACATAGGAATGAGCAAGAGGAGTTTGTTGATTTGAAAATTACTTTTTATGCTTTAACGGTTGGGACGCTCTACAAACTATGCGAGTGATGGCTAAAATTGGGTATTACAAAATTGTGGTATTAATTGACAATGTCTCTACAAACAATTTTATCAATACCTGATTAGCAAATATGCTCCAACTACCGATTCAACCTACATCTGCGTTCTTAGTAAGAGTGGTGATTGGAGAAAAAGTCACATGTCAAGGGAAACATGAAAAGGTACAGGTCTTGATCCGGGGATGTTCCTTTTGAACTTACCTTTACTACTTTTATTACAGGACTAGATTTGGTACTTGGCATTCAGTGGCTTGAAAATTTCGGATCGGTTGTTTGCAATTGGAAAACCTTAACAATGGATTTCAATTGGAACAATAAAAAATGACGACTGTAAGGGATGAGACCATAAATAATTCAAGCCACTTCCTTGATAGAAATCAGGAAGGAGATGAGGCAAAGGCATTCGTCTTCGATATGCCTTGAAATAAACAAAGAAGATTCCTTCATGTAAGCGGGCTAAGACGCAAGAATTGTTGGAGGAATATGCCGAACAATTTCAAGAACCCAAGCAACTGCCACCAACATGATAAAATGACCATCGCATCACACTTAAAGAAGGGGTAGAACCAATCAATGTAAGACCTTACCGATACGCTTATTTTTAAAAGGCAAAGATTGAGAAACAAGTACATAAGATCTGAATTCTAGGCTTATTCGGCCAAACACCCTTTTCTTCACCGGTATTGCTTGTTAAAAAAGGATAGTAGTTGGAGGTTTTATACCGACATCGATCACTCAACGAAGTAACGGTGAAAGACGATTTCCAATTCCCACGGTAGAAGATATGCTTAGATGAATTACACGGTCGCTTACTTCACCAAACTGACCTCGTAGGTTCAGTATCACTAGGTACAGGTACATCTATCAGATATTCATAAAACGGCCTTTCGCACACACAACGACCATTATGAATATTTGGTGATGTCGTTCGAATCATACAACGCACCCTCCACTTTTCAAGCTATAATGAATGCAATTTTCAAGCCTCATCTTAGAAAATTTATACTTATATTCTTTGATGATATTTTAATCTATAGCCCTACTTGGAGTTGTCATCTTAAGCATGTTAGATAGGCGTTGGAGATCCTCATGCAACAGTAATTTTTGTCAACACCAGCAAATGCAATTTCGGCCAACAGGAGCTAGAATATTTGGGGCACATCGTCACTTGTCATGGTGTGAAGGTGGATGAAAAGAAAATTGCAGCAATGGTATCATGGCCACAACCACAAAATATTTCAGAGCTGAGGGGATTTTTGGGCTTAGCTAGATATTACTGCAAGTTCATACGCGATTATGGCTTATTAACAAGGCCCCCTAACCAACCTCCTTAAGAAAGGGCAGTTCGGATGGAGCAAGGATGCAGAAGAGGCCTTCGTAAAACTCAAGCAAGCCATGACCAAGACACCAATCCTTTCCATGCCAAATTTTAATGATATTTTTATCATAAAAGTAGATACGTCAAGAGAAGGCATAGGGCGTCTTTACAAAGAAAAAGAAAGCCTAGAGCCTCACGTGGCCGAGCTTTGGGTGTCTCAAAAAGGCCTGGTCGATGTATGTGAAGGAAATGTTGGCGGTGGTAGAGGCTGTGCGAATATGGAGACCTTATTTATTGAGGCAGCGGTTCGTGATTCAAATGGATCAGAGTAGTTTAAAGTATCTTTTATAGCAGAAAATAGCCACTCCAGCACATTAACAATGGATGGTTAAATTAATGGGTTACGACTACGAAATTCGACATTGTTCCGGCAAAAAAAATACTGTTGCCGATGCCTTGTCACGACGATTGAATAATCCAACTTTTAACCATCTATTTGTGTCGAAAGTAGCATTATGAGGGGAGATTAAAAAGGTTGCACTTGAGGATGATTATATGGAGAAGATCACGCAGCTAGCTGAAACTCAACCTGACAACCCTTACACATCACGTAATGGATTGATATTTTTTAAAGGTAGGGTAGTAATTCCACGACAATTACTAGAGTTATTATTATTCGAGGCCCACGACACCAAGATGGGAGGACACTCTGGAGTTCTTTGTGCTTACAAACGCTTGGCGCAACAATTTTATTGGCCTTTCATGTTTCACTCAGTTCAGGAGTACGTTAGCAAATGTGAAACATGCCCGAAGACTAAAGTTGAAACACTTCAACCAACGTGACTTCTTCAGCCGCTACCAATCCCTTGCCAAATATGGGAAGACATCACTTTAGATTTCATTGAAGGACTCCCGAATTCACAAGGTAAAACATGATATTGGTGGTAGTCGATGCATCGGTAAGTATGCACACTTTATGTCTCTATATCACCCGTTTGCAGCAAAATCGGTTGACAAAAGATTTGTTGAAGGAGTTGTGAAGTTGCATGGCATGCTTAAAACAATTGTAAGTCATCGGGATCCCATATTCATTAGTAAATTTTTCCAGGAATTCTTTACAATGTCAGGAACCCAATTGAAAATGAGTTCAGCTTATCACTCCCAAACGGATGAACAAATGAAGGCCGTCGGTTGGTCTTAGAAACGATCACTGGTAGCTTTGTTCATCAATGGCCACGAAAGTGGAATTTGTATTTACCATGGGTAGAATTTTGGTATAATACGACCTTCTATATTTTAACCGGAATGATTCCCTCCAAGCTTTATATGGCTGGCCACCTCCTACTGTCCCCATGTATCCAATCGAGCCTTCACTAGTTCATGAAGTAGACCAAGCATTAAAGACATATGATGAATTGTTGATTCAATTAAAAGCAAAATCTAGCGGTAGTAGCTAATATAATGAAACAAATGACTGACAAGCACTGAAGAGAAGTAGAACTCCAAAAGGGTGATATGGTGTACTTAAAGCTACATCCATACAGGCAATCCACAGTCTTCAAGCTTGCACAACAGAAGCTGGCCACTAGATTCTTTGGGCCGTATCAAGTTCTCCAGAAAATTAGTCGCATCCGCTTACAAACTTCACTCATTTCTTAGAAGGGCTCGGATTTAACCCATCTTCCATGTATCCTTGCTAAAAAAAGTTGTAGGTGACTTGCCCAAGAGTAGTACCGAATTGCCTCCACTTGATGATGAAGGTGTGATAGAGTTAGAACCTAATTCAGTTGTGGACACTCATTGGCTTAAACGTGGGGGTACCATCATTGAACAAAATTTTATCCACTGGAAGAAGCTTCCGCTGAAGGAAACTACTTGGGAAGACACAGCCGTGATCAGTCAACGGTTTCCTTCACTAGCCCTTGAAGACAAAGGTTCTCTTCGAGGGGGGAGTGATGATAAGGAGTTACGCAGGTCCAAACAAGCACCTAAACCCAACAGCAAGTACGAGGAATATGCATGGGCACATGCGCCGGCCAAAAAATCATGTATGAGGCATGCATCACGTGGAAGTGTGTCATTTAAGTGGAAATATTGGAGCTAACTTCTTCAAGGATGCAACGGGTGGTTTACCACGACAAGCTGTTATTGATTTGGTAGAGATTTCATATTTAAAGTTGTTTCCTTTAAGTTGTTATTTGCTTCGAATTTATAGCTAAGTAGTTTATTTGATATTAGATACTTTATTTCATTAGCTTTGTTTAAGCCTTCTTTCATGGCTACAAAGCACAATAGTTATGTATGAAACTATAAATAAGCTCCAATATCTCAATAAAGGATTATCATAAAATTATCCAAAACATTACTCGCATCTGTGGTAGTTCTCCTGTTAAGGACAACTTATACTTATTTATAGCTAGTTTTGACAGGGACCTAACAGTCTTGGTCTAAATTCAATGTTACGTTATGTCCAGCACCTGAAGTATAAGATGACCAATAACCATATTTACCTTCTTGGATACTTCTCAGTAGAAATATATTCAGATTTCCATCTGATTGCATCAAGTGTGTGAAGTTCTCAATAGATTGATTAGTTAAAGATATGCTTGAATATAACTTTGAATCTTTAGCTAGCTTTTGGCCTATCAAAAGGGTATCTATTGGATGATCAAAACTAGCCCAAACAATTTGAGAGCTTGAGTCATACAACACAAAGTTACCAAAGTCAAGCATTGCAGCAGCCACAGCTATTTGAGTAGGCTTAGCTATTAACTAGACTTCACCATTGGACTTACGAAGGACGACACTGCTGCCATCTACAGAGAACTGTAGAGCAGCACCATATGAGACCTTAGGGTCTGTTCGTCAAGCAGTCCACACAACAATTGTGTTATTTGCTGGGCTACTGCCAACAAGCCATATTCAAGCCCCGAAGCCATTGCTACTAGTGTAAAATTCGAAAGTAAAATGACCAGAACAAGAAGGTCAGAAATTTAGAGAGCAATCTGTGTAAAGAGAGGAACCTGTGATTATGTTAGGTTGTGGTGTTTGGCTCTTGACGTTGAGAGTGTTGAGTACTAGAAAGTGTGTATTTATAGTGGGAAAAATCATCATTTTACACTCCAAGTCTCACTAACATCCCTATTTTTATGTCTTTAAGTCCCTTGTAATTTAATTATGTATGTTTTATTTTAATTAAGTATTTTATGTATTTTAGGGGATATCATGGTCATTTCACAATAAACGAGAGATCAGATGAAAAAACGGACAGCACTTTTGAACTCAGGACAGTCGAAAACCTTAGGAGGAGCATAAAACGAAAAATGGCATTGTTCACATCTACGGTACTGTTCACACATACGGTACAGTTGATATATACGATCATCATACGACATTAATTCTCGCACTGATCATTCACATATATCGTATCTTTGACGTGGCACTGTATGATAACGTGGCACTATACGATGACGTGGCGGCATTTGATTGGACGAATGATGTGGCATTGACCGCTTATGTGGCATTGACTGATGATGTGGCGTTGACTGATGACGTGTCACGAGCTTATTGTACCAAAAATGTTGACCGGTGACGTGGCAGAATGTTAGTGGATGGAAAAAACGTGTGTACGGTACATGCATGTACACGAATAACAATGCCGATGATGTGTTCCATCCAATAGGAACTTGCCACGTGGCGCAATCCTCGAGTGTCCAAATTGTTTTAATCCGATGGCCATGATTTACTCGGTGTATCTATAAAAAGGGCTCCCCTGGTTGACACCCCGAATCCATTTTTGGACTCCATTTTCTATAATTCCATCTCCATCTTGTATTTTCTACGTATTTTAATAAAATTCCCATTTTACCCCTAGTTCAAATATGAGTGGCTAATTTCCTTTCAAGCTTGGGTTGAAGGTGAAGTCTCAACATGCTCCATGGGCTTAATTTGGTAAATTTACTTTTCCTTCCCTTTAATTTATGTGGTTGTTTTGACTTTTCGTAGACATATAGTAATAATCTTGTCCGGATATCGGTGGAATAACTGCCTCCCTAGCAAGTTATTACTATTTGGCACGGAAGCCCTTAGCACCATATCTATTAGAGTGTGGTTCATGATGAGTGGGAGTTCCCCTTCATGATTTAATTGGTACTAATAATGAATATTAAGCCGATGGTGCATGTTGAGTGCATCCTGGAGATCCAAGTATTTCATTTTAATAGTTTATTCCAACAGCGTTAAATTAAAACATTGCCTACATAATCGTCATTATAAATCCAATCACCCACTTAGAAAATTAATTCTACAAGCAATTAAAATCCACCTCCTCGTGGGATCGACACTCGTCACCATTGATCTATTCTACAATAGATTCGTGCACTTGCGAGTTCAATAAAATTTGCACAACAGAGAGCATATAGATAAATAAGATGAGAATAGAGGCTTTTGTTGCCATTAGAGCTTTATGCATATATTGTTAATTTGTTATTTCTAAATTTTAGTTCATTTGCCCATTGGAGTGAGCTTTTATAATGAAGGTCAAAAGGGTTTCTACATCTTGTGCACTTGCTTTTACTTGTAGTAATTGCTAGGTGACTTCTTAGCGAATTTGATGGTTGACACAAGGTAGACTCTCGTCTTAATTTTGTGTTAAAGTCAAGTAAAAGGTTGATTTAGGTTCACACTCTCTCAATCGGACGAACATGTCTCAAATTTTATTTAAAGATCTTATTCATATACATATGAGCAAATCGTTAGTGTTCGTCGGTTCAATTGCTTAAACTTCTAAGGGTGGTAGTAAAAGTCTAGATTCAAACCCCACCTACATAGGTGAAAAGCCTAATTCAACTATACTCACGGTGTTCCCAAATATGATCTATCAAATAATTTTTTTTTTTAAATAATGAGAAATTTGATCAAATCATGTCTGTATCATGACTTGCTTATGAATGGCAAAAACTAGAGGTGGCCAACGAGCTATGCCGTGCCGTGCTCATACTGATAAAGGAAAGTCCATGCGTGCTCGTGCTCGTGCCGTGCCTAATTTTTTTTTCTTAGGCCCAGCCTGGGACACAAGCCATGGCCACACATGTCGTGCCATGGGCCATGCCTAAGAAAAAAAGCTCATTAAGTTTTTTTTTTTTCTTAAGAGCACATACCAAGTTGTTGGCATATTTCTTTCAAGTTTATATACCTTTTTGGATCCATGTGCCTTTATTCAAATTTAATAAAATCAAAAATTTAAAACTCTAGTCCATATTCAATAATAATAAATTAATAATAATAAGATAATGTAATTTTAATTAATAAGTTTGACTCTATGATATTAAAATTTTTTTATAATGCTTAACAACAACAACAATAATAAATTTTTCTTAAGGGTTAACTTAATTGTTAACTTGTTAACTTAATTGTTAACTTTAAATTACGTAGAATCATAAATCATAGTTTATAAATAATATTAATACATATTTATAAAATCATGATATTTAAAATTTTATTTATTAAAATCATGATATCGATTATTTATTTAATAAATTATAAACATAAATCAATTATAATTTTTTTGAAATCAAGGATTAAATAAATTTAAAAAACTTGAGCTAATAAAATATATTAAAATATTCAATTTCAAGTTATTTATAAAATGATAAAATTTAAGTTTACTTTCATTAAAAGTGAAACATGTATATTGCGTGCTTTTACACGTGTTGTGCCTTGGCCTATCTTTAATCGTGTCGTGCTTTTAAGGCCCGCATGCCTAAAATTCTAAGCCCAGCCCAGCCCAGCCCATGTGTGTGTCATGCCGTGCCACGTGCTTTATTGAAATGTGCTTGTGCTGTGCCGCGTGCTCTACTGAAACATGCTCGTGCCATGACGTGCCGCATGCTCTACTAAAATGTGCTCGTGCCGTGCCGTGCTGTACGAAAACATGTCATGCCTCATGGCGTCTGACCCATTGGCCATCTCTAGTAAAAACTAAGCTTAACTGAGTATTAATATCTGATGTAAGGTACAATCCTTATGAAGGAGCAAGATTTTGAACTATTGACAACATAATTATATTAGCACATTATTTTTCATCAAATGTAAGCCAAATTATATCGTTTTGGAACTCACAATTTAGAGACAATTTCTTTAACATTTTCTAATTTTAGAAAACCTTTAGAATTTATACCTTTTCATACGGTTGGATTTTATTTGACAATAATATGGTTGCACTTGCTTACCTTTTTATTTATTTAGTGTTCATTTAAATAAAATGATATAATTTAAATTGCGAAAGGATTGGAATTTCAGAAGGTGGTGCATATTCAAAAGACATCAATTAAGCATTAATTAGGGGTGGCAAAATATCCAACCTGACCCAACCCGATCTGAAAAATTTTGAGTTCGGATCGGACTAGGTTAGTAAAGGAATCTGATCGGGTAGATTTTTCTAAACCCGATCGAGTTGTGATCAGATCGGATGAAACCTGATCCGATCCGAAAACCCGATTGGGTTGCTTAAAAAAAAATGTAAACACACACAAACATAGTGACACACACGCCATAGGCCACAGCCCCAAGCCACACAGCACACACAGTCACACACATTCACACAATAGTCAACACACTACACACACACAAGACAGACAGCGAGACGAGACACACTCACACACAGACACAAATTGTCACAAAAGCACTTAAGCACACATGACACAACAGAAGTGAAGTCAAGACTCAAGCCACAACCCATAAACCACAAAGCTCCTGCCTCAACTCTCAAGCTACCTGTGTTTTCATTTTTGAATTAATGATTATTAAATATTATTTTGTATTTTGTTTATTCATATGAGTGGACACTCAAGATCGAATTCGATGAGTGATGATGAACAAAGTATACAAATGGAAAGAACTCAAAAGGGAAAAGAAAAGACAAAGTGGAAAAGAACGCCAATGAAGAAAAGATCCGAGATGTGGAATCATTTCACTTTGCTTGAAGATAATCCAGACAAATGCAAGTGCAACTATTGTGGTAGACAATATCAATGTCATTCAAGGCGTGATAGGATTACAAATACGAGAAATCATATACAGACATGTGAAGCATACAAGACATTTCAGGAACAACAAAGTGGAAGTTAACAAAACTTGACAACTGAGGGCGGCGAGGAAAATGCAAGTAATATGGTTTTGGCTAGAGGGTGGAGTCAAGATGCTTGTAGAAGGGTAGTCACCAAAATGATCATTATGGGTGAGTTGCCGCTTAGTTTTGTAGATAATAAAGGGTTTCGACATTTTTGTAGTGTAGCTATTCCGCAGTTTGTTATGCCATCTCGACGAACTATTGGTAGGGATGTTATGGATTTATTTTTGGAGGAAAAAGTCATGTTGAAGAGTTTGATTTGTGGCAATAAGCAACGTGTGTCTCTTATAACCGATCTATGGACTTTCGTTCAAAACATGAGCTACATGGTGATCACAGCTCATTTTATTGACAATGATTGGTGTTTGAACAGGAGGATTATCAGTTTCAGCGTAATTGAAGATCATCGAGGAAAAACAATTGGTAAAAAGATTGTAGCTTGTTTACAAGATTGGAGGATAAAGAGATTGTTTGCAATAACCGCTGATAATGCCACTACAATGATGTTGCTGTTAATTATGTCACCATGCAATTTCTTGCTTGGAAGAATGATGGTGCACTTGTGTTGGCGGGACAGTATAGGCATGTGCGTTATTGTGCACATATTTTAAATTTAATTGTTGTTTTAGGGTTAAATGAGTTGCAAGCTAGTGTTGTCGCTATTCGGAATGCTGTGAAGTACGTGAGATCCTCCACCTCAAGATAACATACATTTAAATAGTGTGTTGAACATATGAGATGCCCAAAGGGAACAGTTGTTTTGGATTGCCCTATTAGGTGGAATTCCACCTATTTAATGTTGATGACTGCATTGAAGTTTCGAATGGCATTTGATAGAATGGCTGAAGTGGATAAACCATATGAGGCATACTTTCTAGAGAAAGAAAATAATAATAAAAGGGTGGGCCCTCCTGGACCAGAGAATTGGGAGAGTGCATAACTGATTGTGAAGTTTTGAAGGTATTTTATGATGCCACGTTACTATTTTCTCGCTTCTTTGAGTGTGACTTCTAATTTGTGCTATGATACCATTGGCTTAATTGAGAATTCATTGACTATATTAGAAGCAAGTAAAGATCCTTGGGTGGTGTCTATGGCTTTTAATATGAGAGAAAATTTGATAAATATTGGGAGTCCAAAGGAAAGATAAACAAAATGCTGATTGTTGCCTCCATTCTTGATCTGTGAGCTAAATGAACTTTACCAAACATATTTTTGAGATCATTTTTGACAATGATGGTTTGATGGTTGAACAAATGACCAAAGCGAAAGATTTGTTAAATGAGCTTTACAGTACATATAATGCATTGTGCTCTAGTTCCACCCCATCAATGTATAGTGAGAGTGTTCCTAGTGGCAACTATGGTGGTACAAGTTCTTCTCCAAATTTTATAGTTGAGATTGGTATGGCGGAGGTTTCTAGTGGTGATGGTGATGACACTTTCCTAGTTTCTCGTCTTTTCCTTAGATATGCAAAGAAATTCTTTGTTTAGAATAAGGGCAAGAAAATAACATCTGAGGTAGAGCGATATTTAAGTGACCCAATTGAAGATCCAAGAAATCTTAAGCTCAATGTTTTGCTTTGGTGGAAGGTGAATGGATCGAAGTATCCAATATTAGAGAAGATTGCAAGGGATGTCCTCACTGCCCTCGTTCTGTTTCCACAAAGGGCATCTGAGTCTGCCTTTAGTACTGGGCATCTCGTAATTGATGACTATAGGAGTTCTTTGATCCCTTGTATGATTGAGGCATTGATATACACCGAAAACTGGTTGCAAGCTAAACTTTTTGCAAATCCTGTCTACAATCTTCAAGAAGACATTAAAGAGCAAATATTTCATATGGAGCTACAAGAAGGTAACATTTTTGTTAAACAATCAGCAAAGTTAAGATGTATTATAACTCTATAAATAGCATCTACATGTACTTAAGTTACTAATTTCAATTTTTTTGGCATTTTAAAGAGTTTGTAAGATCACAAGTTTCAACGGTGGAAACGGTGAGCACTGACATGGGTGTTATGGATATTTGAAAGGTAACTCGCAATAGATATTATTATTCATAATTAATATACATTTAGGTTGTATTTAAACTATAATAATAATTGTTATAATTCTAAGTTTTAAGTTTAAATGTAACATTATAATTGTTTTAGTTAGACACGTTGAAGTTGGTGGAATGGTATTGCCTAGAATTATTAATTGTTTTAGTTGGTTGTGAATGCCATAAAATAAGTCACGATTGATTTAATTTTTTTTCTTATATGGCATAAAATAAGTCACGATTAATTTAATTTTTTTCTTATATTTAATCAAGTATATTATTGGGTTTATGTGCTTGTGTTTAATGTGCCTTTATTTGCAATGCGGCTTAGAGAAAGTAGTCATTGTATATTATTTCTTCAATTCTTCTCTAGGGGATCGATGCTTCAAGTCTTCAACTTGGACTCTTGGAGTGCAAGAAGTTGAAGTCACAGCTTGTCGAAGTGCTTGCGAGGAGTGGCGAAGCCGTGGAGGAAGTTTATTTTATATTTATGTTTAAACTTAATTGTGTTTTGGACTTTGTCATTTGTGCTCTGGAATCTAAACTTTATCATTTGTGTTTGGCCGTTTGGGAAACTATTTGAACTTGTGGCTTTGTGACTTTGTGTTTTAAACTTTAAAGATTAATGTTTGGACATTGTGCTTTGGATGGAGATTATAATTTATTAAGTTTAGACTTTATGTTAATTTTAATTTTCATTCATTTGAATTTGATTTTATAGTAGGTTTTTCTATGGTTGGTTGAAAAATGGTAAAAAATGATTGTATTTAAGAAAAACAATTGAAAAAACAATCTAAAAAGCCCAAGAAAAAAAGACAGCTCAAAATTGTATCAACCCGAATTAACCCGCATCCAATTTCATCCGACCCGAATTAACCTGACTTAACCCGAATTCACCCGATCCGACCCAAATATAATCTGAATCGATATGATCCGAACTCAACCCAAACTTATATTCCGATCCGATCCGACCGAATTATATTTGGATCGGATCGAATCGGGTTATAGATTTGGGTTGAGTTCGGATGAATTTTCATCCAACCCGACCAACCCGAAACCCGATCGGAATGATCCGAACCTGATTTTACCCACCCCTAGCCTTAATTATATTTGTGAGAGGATTCATACTGAATGAACTTTCAATCAGATGCTTATGTTATTATCCTTTTAAAAATAGATCCTACGCCCGAGATTCTAATTCGTTTGGCGAGCTAAATAGAACTATTTCAAAAACCATTCCGTTGACTCTTGAGACATATATATTTACGATCATTGAATGGGAAAATGTTCCGCATCAAGTAATATTAGTTGTTGGTATTTAAATACTCTCCCTAAGGTCAAGGAATTGATTTCGAGCCTTATCAAAGGGAATGAGATGAAATCTAATGATCCTCTGTTGAGAGTTTGAGAAGTTAAGCTTGAGACAGTGCTCCAACATTTCAAAGAAGGGATTCATGTCTATTGCCAAGTGTATATACGTGAATTATTTGGATTTTCAGGATGCTTTGCATCGGATAATTTTGTAAACAACTTGTAGATCCGAATCTCTGTAAGAAACGCTTTTTCTTGATAATAGCGGTTTGAAAAGCAATTGATGTAGGTTGCGAGAAACTTGCATTGTCTTGAAGTAAATGACAGCCATCATCTTTGGAACTATGGCACTTTGAGTGCATTTGCAAAAATGGCTTATAATGTATGAGAAGTGATTATAAATCAAACGGCCTTTTATGTTGAATTCAAGAAATAAGAAATTATCCTGGTAAGGTTCTCACATTTTATTAAAGTGCGAAGGGCTTTTAACCGGTTTTACCACAATATAAAACCTGTTTACAACATTATAAAAGTTCATTTTACACTTTAATAAATTACGAAATCCTCATTGGAAAATCACTCTCGTCAAAGAAGTATCTCTCGCAATGATTAACTCAAAATCCTCGGCCTCAATTTCATTATAATAGGTCTATTTTGAAAGGATATTTTCCAAGGAATAGAATGGTCGAAAATCGCAACGCTCTTTTTCCTCGTGGTGAGAAATTGATGAACATTTAAGTACAATTGGTAAATTGTGGCTGAGAAATTTAGAAATTGAGCAAGGATACTAAGTACAATTTGCCAATCTTCAATTGATGAAAAATTGCAGAAAACAAATGATGGACATTTAACTAACGACTACGATTTTGGGATATTGTCAAGCAATCCGTCGGTTGCTTTCTTCCACCTTAATCCCAGAGCTTCATTGAAGCGCATTGCTTCAAATCTCGAACCTTAAGAACCATTGCTACGTATCTTGTCTTGTGCTCGCTTCTTCAAATCCTTTTTTGCCTTTCGTTCATCGATCTCATCAGCAAAAGTGAGCTATTTCCTCTTGTAGCTCGCAAAAGGGTTGCCTTGTTAACAGTTTCATTATCTATTAGAAAATAACAAGCATCCGCTATTCTTTTCACATGTTTCAAGGCAAAATCAACTCTAAGCCCTGCTACCTGAACAAGTTTCAACTGAAACCACTGTTGAGTACTAGAAAGTGTGTATTTATAATGGAGAAAATCATCATTTTACACTCCAAGTCTTACTAACATCCCTATTTTTATGTCTTTAAGTCCCTTGTAATTTAGTTATGTATGTTTTATTTTAATTAAGTATTTTATGTATTTTAGGGGATATCATGGTCATTTCACAATAAACGAGAGATCAGATGGAAAAACGGACAGCACTTTTGAACTCAGGACAGTCGAAAACCTTAGGAGGAGCATAAAAAGAAAAATGGTCGCTTCACATATACTACTGAGATCGTTTCACACATACGATGCACGGTTGATATATACGATGATCGTACACGACATCGCTTCACGACACATTCATTTACATCTTATCAGAGGCCGACGTGGCATGCGATGACGTGGCACTATACGATGACGTGGCGGCATTTGATTGGACGAATGATGTGGCATTGACCGCTTATGTGGCATTGACTGATGATGTGGCGTTGACTGATGACGTGTCATGATCCTATTGAACCAAAAATGTTGACCGGTGACGTGGCAGAATATTAGTGGATCGAAAAAACGTGTGTACGGTACATGCATATACACAGAATAACAGCCCCTGATGATGTGTTCCATCCAATAGGAACTTGCCACGTGGCGCAATCCTGAGCGTCCAAATTGTTTTAATCCGATGGCCATGATTTACTCAGTTTATCTATAAAAAGGGGGCTCCCCCCCCCTAATTTGACACCCCTGAATCCATTTTTGGACTCCATTTTCTCTAATTCCATCTCCATCTTGTATTTTCTACGTATTTTAATAAAATTCCCATTTTACCCCTAGTTAAATTATGAGTGGCTAATTTCCTTTCAAGCTTGGGTTGAAGGTGAAGTCTCAACATGCTCCATGGGCTTAATTTGGTAAATTTACTTTTCCTTCCCCTTTAATTTATGTGGTTGTTTTGACTTTTCGTAGACAGATAGTAATAATCTTGTCTGGATATCGGCTGGAATAACCGCCTCCTAGAAAAGGTTATTACTATTTGGCACGGAAGCCCTTAGACCATATCTATTAGAGTGTGGTTCATGATGAGTGGAAGTTCCCCCTTCATGATTTAATTGGTACTAATAATGAATATTAAGCCGATGGTACATGTTGAGTCAGATCCTGGAGATCCAAGCATTTCATTTTAATAAGTTTATTCCAATGACTTTAATTTAAATTAATACATTGCCTACATAATTCTCATTATAAATTCAATCACCAATTAAGAAAATTAATTCTACAAGTAATTAAAATCCACCTCCTCGTGGGATCGACACTCGTCACCATTAATCTATTCTACAATAGATTCGTGCACTTCATGAGTTCAATAAAATTTGCACAACAAGTTTTTGGCGCCGTTCTTTTAAAGTATTTTAATTTGTAGAATTTTTTTCTTCTTTATTTATTTATTTTATTTGTTTCCTTGTAATATTTTTTTATTTATTATTATTAAAAAAAGTGAATTAAATTTTGAAGTAGGTATTATTTTCTTTTCTTTTCTTCTCTTTTTAAATTTACGTAATTTAATTTTCATGTTATTTTTTTATTTTGTGAAATCGGCGGGTTCAACCGCCTTTAATTTATTTTAATTTGTTTCACGTATTTTCTTTTCTATATATAGCGCTTGAGTTATTTTCATAAAGAAAATTGAATAAATGACGTAATAAGGTTAGTATCGTAATTTCTCCCTCTTCTTTATCTTTATTAATTTTGTTATCATTTTTTTATTTGCATGCATGGTCGTAAGTCAAAATTACCTAATCTTGAGCCTATAGACTTTGAATTAGAAAAAACACTTCGCACACACAAGCACGTTACAATTAAAAATAAATTTGAAATGGATTTGCAACCAGCACCACAAGAGAGGCCATTTAAGGACTACTTTAGTCCCTTAGCTAACTTGAGCACATCATGCATAAGATACCCAAATGTAGGCTGCAGGAGTTTTGAATTAAAACCTAGTGTGCTAAATTGTCTCCCAACATTCTATGGACTAGAAAATGAAGATCCATATAATCATCTGAATGATTTCCATGCTATTTGTCAAACTTTTAAATATGAGAATTTTTCAGATGATGATGTTAAGCTTAGATTATTTCCATTTTCTTTAAAGGATAGAGCTCGTTCATGGTTCAATGCATTGCTCGCTAATAAAGCATTACATCATGGGAACAAATGGTAACAAAATTTTTGAATAAATATTTCCCAATCACATAAAACCAATACTATTCGCAGGAAATTTCGAGTTTACCCAAAGAGAAGACGAGCAATTTTTCGAAGCATGGGAGCGATTCAATGGGCTACTCCTAAAGTGTCCACATCATGGGTACGAAAAATGGCACCAATGCCAATACTTTTTGGAGGGATTATTGCCGAATGTGCAAGAATGGCTAATGGCAACAAGTGGAGGAGAGTTAATGTCAAAAAGTGCATCAGAGATTTGGGATTTCTTCCAAATGACAAGCGGATAATTCCCAACAACGAGTCGTTCGCTCGGAGTACTAGAAGAGTTAAGGGAGTGAATGAGGTTCACATTGGCGAGTCAAGTTCGGAAATTAAAGAAGTCAAAGATATAGTTGAAGGTCTTTCCACAAATAAAGATCATCGTTAATACCGCTAAATTAATCGGAACCACATGACCAGGACTCATACTCGGATCAAGCCAATGCCATAGGTGTAATGAGAAAGCCATCAAACTACAACCCCTACTCCAACACGCATAATCCCGGATGGAGAGACCACCCCAATTTTTCATGGTCTCAAGGATTCCAACAGAATGGACCAACTCACTCACTCCCACCAATGCCAATTCCTCAAAATCCTCAAGCCTCTCAACCACCATTTAGACCATACAATCGAACCCAAACTATTCTCAACCTGACCATGGGAGGATGCATTTGAATTTCAAAAATCTTACTTACTCCAAAATCGAGCAACAAAAACCGCACCATTGATGAATCTGAAATGAGATGAGAGCGGGTTTTAACTCACAAACCCAATCGGTTTCAAACCTTGAAAAAATGGTTGGACAACTTGCTTCGTCGATTGAAACCTTGGCAATGACTGTTGAGAAAGGAAAATTCCCAAGTCAACCAATCCTAATCCTAAAGGAGTTTTGAAGCAAGTACCGATTCACATCGGCCGACATGGAGAGGTCAAAGCCATCATGACCTTGCGAAAAGGAAAAGAAGTCGACAACAAAGTGGAGATGCTTACCAAAACAACTCAAATTGTATCGGTAAATGAAGAAGACTCACTCATCATCGAGAGAAAGAAGAAACCAACCCACGAGAATACGTTCCAAAAGCTCCATTTCCCAGGAGGTTAGCTAAAGCAAAAAAGGGGAAAATCTACAAGTGAGATTTTTGAAATCTTTAAATGCGTAAGTGTTAACATCCCTTTGCTTGATGCTATAAAACAAGTGCCATCTTATGCCAAGTTTCTTAAAGACCTTTGTACTAAAAAGAGAAACATTCATGTTCAAAAGAAGGCATTTTTAACGAAAAACGTTAGTTATACTCCAACACAAACTTCCTCTAAAATACAAAAAGATCCGTGCTCCCCCACTATCTCATCTAGTATAGATGGAACCACACATTGAGAATGCTTTGTTGGACTTAGGAGCTAGTGTAAATCTTTGCCTTATTCAAGATTTATGAAACTTGGGTGGGAGAATTACACCCAACTCAGGTGGTGTTACAACTTGCAGACGGTCCATGAAAAACCTCGTGGTATTGTGGAGGGCGTCTTATACTGAGGTAGATAAGTTTTATTTTCCTGTTGATTTTATTGTAATTGACACTCAACCATCCAGATTCAAGAAGCGAGATCCCCATTATCCTAGGGCGACCCTTCTTGAAACTCGATGCTCACATTCAATGCAGGGATCGAAATATGCGATTGTCTTTTGGCAATATGACGATGGAACTCAATATCTTCAACATCGCCAAACAACCTCACAACGCAGATGATGAAATTGTTGATGTGGATTGGATAGAAGAATTAATTGATAATGCTTTTCTTTCAAACCTCGGTGATGACCCTTTACAAACATGTTTAACTCACTTTGGTTTGGATTTTGATATTGACAGTCGATAGATGAGGTTAACGCCTTACTTGATTCAACACCATCCATGGACACTAACAAATGGAAGTCAAGAGTGAACAACTAGCACCATCGAGAGAAGAAACTTCGACGTCATCGAATCACCACCAAAACTCGAGCTCAAGCCATTACCCGACACTTTGGAATATGCATTTTTGGGAGAAGAAAGACTCTACCAAGAATCATTTCATCATCCCCGAATGAAGAACAAAAAGGTAAGTTGTTGGAAGTTTTGAAAGTGCACAAAGGAGCATTAGGATGGACCATAGCCGACATAAAAGGTATAAACCCGATGGGATCAGATGCATTACATTCACCTTGATGAAAATGCTAAACCTACCAGGAAATGCAACGTCGGTTAAACCCAACATGAAAAAAGAAGTAGTTAGAATCAAGTCCTTAAACTATTAGACGCAGTATCATTTACCCTATTTCGATAGTTCATGGGTCGATCTGTGCAAGTTGTCCCCCAAAAAGTCGAGTCACGATGGTTACCAATGCGATAATGAATTAATACCTACTAGAGTAACTACGGATGGCGTGTATGCATTGATTATAGAAAGTTGAATTCTCACACACGTAAAGATCATTTTCCTCTACCATTTATTGATCAAATGCTTGATAGATTAGCGGTCATGAATTTTATTGCTTTCTAGATGGTTACTCGAGGATATAATCGATTCATAAAGACCAAAAGATCAAGAGAAAACCACTTTCACTTGCCCTTTTCGCACTTTCGCATATAGGAGAATGCCATTTGGATTATGTAATGCCCGCTACATTTCAACGATGCATGTTAAGCATTTTTCCGATATGGTTGAACGATTCCTTGAAGTCTTTATGGATGATTTTTCTGTTTTTGGTGATTCATTTGATCAATGTTTACATCATCTAACGCTAGTTCTCAGGAGATGCAGAGAAGAATTTGGTCCTAAATTAGGAGAAATGCCATTTTATGGTAAAACAAGGTATTGTTCTCGGTCACATCATTTTGAGCGAAGGTATTGAGGTTGATAAGGCCAAGGTGGATCTTATTTCCAATCTTCCTCCACCTAAAACAGTCAGAGAAGTAAGATCTTTCCTTGGGCATGCGGGTTTTTACGGACGTTTCATTAAAGATTTTAGCAAAGTTTCTAGACCTTTATGCAATTTACTTCTTAAAGATGTACTTTTGTCTTTAATGATTCTGTCTTGTGGCATTTAAGAAGCTTAAGCGATTGTTAACATCATCACCCATCATTCAACCTCCAAACCGGAACTTACCATTTGAGCTTATGTGATGCATCCGATTATCATGCGAGGAGCGATAGGACAAAGAGTTGATCGAATTCCCATGTCATTTACTATCTTTAGTATGACATTAAATGATGCTGCAGTTAAACTATTCAATCACTTTGAAAAAGAAATGCTAGTAGTGGTGTTTGCATTAGAGAAATTTCGATCTTATCTTATTGGTTGTAAAATAATTGTTTTCACGAGATCACGCTTCTTAAATATCTTCTCACAAAGAAAGATACAAAAGCTAGACTAATTCGTTGGGTGTTACTTTTGCAGAATTTGACTTTGAAATCAAGGATAAGAAGGGCACGAAAATGTTGTTGCGCACCATCCGTCTCGCCTAAATTTTGATACAATTACGAACCATTTCCATTAAATGAATCATTTCCGGATGAACAACTAATGAGTGTGGAAGTATTACCATGGTATCTTTGATATAGTTAACTATCTTGTTACGAGTAAACTTCCTGGAGCATTGGACTAAGCGAGACAAGGCCAAATTTTTGCGAAAATAAAGAATTTCTTCCTGATGACCCTATCTGTTCAAGTATTGTGCAGATCAAATTATCGACGATGTGTCCCGGAAAATGAATTTCAAAATATCATTTCATTCTCGCCATGAACAAGCGTGTGGAGGCCATTTCATCTTAAGAAAACAAATTACTAAAATATTACAATGTTGTTTCTATTGGCCAACTATATTTCGAGATACTTACATTTTTGTTCTTCATGTGATAGGTGTCAACGAATGGGGAGCATTACACGAAGGAACATGATGCCACTAAACCCAATTTTAGTGGTTGAGATTTTTGACGTATGGGGTATCGACTTCATGGGACCCTTTCCCTTCTTTTGGTCATCAATACATATTGGTCATTTTGACTGACTCGATCGAAATGGGTAGAAGCCCGATTCCGTGTAGAACCAATGATCACAAGGTGGTGATCGATTTTTGAAAAGCAACATTGTTTTTCACGCTTTGGATTCCCTCGAGCGATAATCGGTGATGGTGGAGCCCACTTTTGTAACAAATCATTCAAAGCTCTTTTGACAAAGTATTCCATTACTCACAAAGTGACGACCCCATATCATCCGCAAAACCAAAGTGGCCAAGTTGAGATCTCCAATCGAGAGATAAAGCACATATTAGAAAAACGGTGAGACCGGAAAAAAGATTGGTCATTAAGACTGATGATGCATTATGGGCATATAGAACAGCTTTCAAGACTCCGATTGGGATGTCACCCTATAGGCTAGTATATGGAAAAGCTTGCCACCTACCGCGTGGAACTCGAGCATCGTGCATACTTGGGCCATTAAGAAATTCAACTTTGATATCGCAGCAAGTAGCTCGGAAAAGAAGATTACAAATTTGTGAACTTGAAGAAATTCGTAATGATGCATACGAAAATGCCAAAATTTACAAACAAATAATGAAAGTCTTTCATGACAAGCACATTATGAGAAGATCTTTCACACCAGGTCGAAAAGTACTTTTATTCAATTCTCGCTTGCACCTATTCCCGGGTAAGTTCAGCGCTTCTCGATGGGATCGTCCCTTTATAGTTCATCTTGTTTTTCCACATGGAGCAATTGAAATTAAGGATCCAAAGAACGGTGTAACTTTTAAGGTTAATGGTCGAGAGATTAAAGTCATATCTACATCCAACCACATGAAAATGACACCGAAATCGATTTGAGTGACCCGTCAAACTTGAATTGAACTTTTTCTTATTTATTTCTTCTTTTCGGTGATTTAAATTTGTGTGAAAGTGTGTTTATTTAATCATTCAATTTTCTTTTATCACTTCTAATCATGTATGCCTCAATTAGACAGATCCTCTTGTAACATCTCAAACAACTTCAACGTATACGATCTCATCTGAGAAGTCAGATACGATTTTGTAAAACACATCATATTTGGAAGCTACAACCTCCAGAGTTGGTATCCCACGTTGAAGATCTAGAAAGACAACTCAGAGGAATAGAAGATGGGATCTATAACTTCCAATTAGAGCTTGAGGTTAACTCAATACGAGGACGAATGTAAGTTTATTTTTCTTTTTATTGTGTGTTTTCTTATTTTGTTCACTTTAATGTTTGATTCGATTTTACAGATTTGATTTTCTTTATTTAGTGTGTTTTGATTTTCTTTGTTTAGTGTGTTTTGATTTATTTTCCCCGGTTAAGTGGCGGATAACGGTACTCCGTGACAATCAAAGTCGGTTACTTTAGTTTCCCATAATAACGATATTCCTCGAGAAGAAGGTATGGACGAAACATGATTCTAGCAAAGCTTCACAAGCGATTTCCTTCACTTCCTCGAGAATGCCCTTTTTACGATCTATAAAGCTCGGTCCGAACGCATGCGATTGCTTATGAGAAATAACATCCCCGCCGACATCCGTTGGTTAATCGAGGCCAAAGTACGTTTAGCGGGTGAGTTACCTCCCAAATTTATCGCATACATGCCTGGTTGTGGTAAAGGAAACTACTCGAGAAAAAGAAGAGCTAAAAACTTCATGTTAATTGTCATAAGTGTGCCAGGATGAAATGCGATAAAAACCTTGTTCTTTCGAATGATGTCGATAATAGGGAAGATAAGATTCAATTCATTGGGATGGCTTGAATAAAGAGTCATTGGATGATATCCTTTTGTCTCTTGAAACGCATCCTGGTGGATACGCATAAACAAAGAATTCTCGATTATGGCCATTATTTCGAAAGAACGTGTCCGATATAGTCTTGGGAATCGACTATAAACGACCCTTTGCCGCTTTATAAGAAAACTGGATGGGAAGCCTATCCTCGACCCATGTAGAGGCGTTGGCCGTTTACGGACGTAAAACGAGGGAAGATGTGAGCCACAATCACAACTACTTGTAAATATCCTTTTCTCGTTGTTTTACTTTCTTCGTTGTTTTATTTCATCATTTGTTGTTTTAGCAATTGCATTATTGTCTTTAATAATTGAGTGCTTTTTCTTTTACTATTTCCTTTTTGACTCTCGAGCCATGTGCTTTAAGCGTTAATTGACATAGACATGCTACCTCCTATACACCAGAAATCATTGTCACCAAGATCCTCGATATATGATCATTTTCTTTTAGACTCACAAATTATTTTTGAGAAGCATTCCAATGGCAATACTACTCCCAATAAACAATTCAAGAACATTTGTGTGCTCTCGGATTTACCTATGGCAAACATAAAGAGTTCGTTGAGGCAGCCATCGATCTTGGTCAACGATAGCAAAGAAATTTACATCCGATTTATGGAGGAGGTGACCGAGGTTATCAAAACTAGTCTCGGGTTTTTTATCTCGGAGGAGCCAAGTGTTAGGCATCATCCCAAAGAAGCCTCAAACCGTTGGCCTCAGTATGTCCGACTCACCAACCTGGAGAAGAGTTAGTTGTCTCGGTATGCAAGAAAGAATAATCAAATGCTAAATCATGCTGATGCTTTTATTTTCCTACCAGGAGATCTTGCAACTCTGAGAGCACTAATCACATTAAGATCTTGGGCCCATCCAACATTCATCAAAACCCATTGGTTTGTTAAATGTCAATAACTTTTATGATGGCTTCATCGCATTTCTTAACCATGCAATAAAAAACCATTTCATCCCTTTCACAAATAAAAAATCTTTATTTGTGCTCATCTTTCGCTAACGAGTTAATTGATCATTCTGAGCTTATAGACTGCAGCGGATCCCAAGACCCTCGTGTTGGAATGGCCAACTAATGATGGTAACAGTAGCCGTAGTAAGAAGTGCAAATTAGATTTAACTCTCCGCTTGTAAATATTTTCTTCTGTGATCCAGCACTCAGGTGATGTCTTCTAAACCCTATTTTCTTACAACATAGAGGACAATGTTTCGGTCAGGTTGGGGGGAGGGAAAAGTTGACAAAAGAGGAATATCTTAATATTGGTGTAATTTTTACTAATAATTATTGTAGAAACTAATCGTGGCTAAATTTTTTGAGTCGAAGATGGCTGAATATAGAGTGCGGTGACTTAAAACGCATCTTCTTATTAAAAAAAAAAAAAAAAAAAAATGGCGCCGTTGCCTGTGATATTTTCATAAATATATTACATGATAAATTTAAAATTTTATTATTTTTATTATATTTTGTCTTTAGTTATGTTACACCATGTTTGTTACTTTCTACGTGTTGATGTTGGAGACAAATATAAGTTGCTTGAAAGAATGCACATGTCATAATAATTTCCAAGTGAGTTTTGAGCCATTTTTTTTTCTTGGAAAGAACCCTTTTTGCCCATTCTTCATTCAAATTTTTAGTAGTTTATTGCTTTACACATAATCTTTAAAAAAAAAAAAAAAAAAAAAAAACTACAAAGATGTTTTTCCACATCTCAAGATCTATCTAACTAGTAGATATGGAAGATTATTTAACCCTAAAAGATGACGAAAGGCCATCTTTGGTCCGTTTGAGCCTTTCTAGCCAACCCTATTAATATGTATCCATAGTTAACCCCTTTGAGCCTTAAAAATAATAATAATAATAATAATAAAGTAAAAATAAAGACTTTTCTTTGGCAACCTATTATCTTGTCGTCCCACTCCAACGGAAATCACCTTATATTTTGTATTTCACCACCCATTTATGTTTGAAAATAGAGATAATTTTGCATAAAAAAAAAGGTGCTAAAAAAAAAAAAAAAAAAAAAAGAAACAAAAGGAAAAAAATGTTTACAAATAAAAAAAAATAAAAAAATAAAAATAAAAATAAAAAATAAAATCAAGTGAAAAGACCTTACAATCTCCAAAGTTCTATTTTTCAAACATATATTTTGTTTTTCCTATTATCCTTTCTTTGTTACCCACGCCCCTAGCCTTTACGTTACGTCATAAAAAAAGTCCTTCTTTTTTTTTGGGAAATTTATTATTAAATATAAAATATTTTTATGGGTTTAAAATATGTGGCAATTCAAAATAAAAAAAAAAAAAAAAAAAAAAAAAAAGGATGATGAATGTATTGGTTTGAGTAGCATTTTTAAATTAAAATCGTAATATTTCTAAGCTGAGGACATATTTTTGTCACCTTGGTGAGAGTGTGTGATATTTCTTCTTTATTATTTTCACTCAATTTACCATTCACTGGAGTGATTATTTTTGGGTTTAATTTCTTTGTGAGAGTATCACTACTATCGGTGAGATTTTGGGGTTTGCATGTCATTCTTAAAAGTAATTAGATTACTGAAGTTGTGACAAAGTTTTCTAAACTGATTCATGTAGAGAGTTGATGTGGGAATGATATTTCTTTAGACTGTAGATAATGCTTATACTTTTATTTGATTGTTATCATTAGTCTGATTGAATAAATATCACAGTATAAAAAAAAATAAAATATTTGTTTCAGTTTTGTTTTCGCTTAAATTCTTGGGACTAAAGAACAAGTTCTTGGGGGTGTGTTGAGTACTTAGAAAGTGTGTATTTATAATGGAGAAAATCATCATTTTACACTCCAAGTCTTACTAACATCCCTATTTTTATGTCTTTAAGTCCTCAATTTAGTTATGTATGTTTTATTTTAATTAAGTATTTTATGTATTTTAGGGGATATCATGGTCATTTCACAATAAACGAGAGATCGATGGAAAACGGACAAGACTTTTGAACTCGGGGACGATCGAAAACCTTAGGAGGAGCATAAAAGAAAAATGGTGATCGCTCACATATACTGATCGCTCACACATATCTGATGACGGTTGATATATACGATCTTTGTCACGGCGACATCGCTTCACGGCAACTCGCTTCATCATCTTGTATCTTGGCCGACGTGCATCATCGCGATGACGACGTGGCACTATACGATGACGTGGCGGCATTTGATTGGGCGAATGATGTGGCGTTGACCGCTTATGGCGTTATTGATGATGTGGCGTTGGCTGATGGCGTGTCGATCCTATTGAACCAAAAATGTTGACCGGTGGCGTGGCGAGAATATTAGTGGATCGAAAAACGCGTGTGTACGGTACATGCATATACACGAATAACAGCCCGATGATGTGTTCCATCCAATAGAACTTGCCACGTGGCGCAATCCTGAGCGTCCAAATTGTTTTAATCCGATGGCCATGATTTACTCAGTTTATCTATAAAAAGGGGGCTCCCCCCCCCTAATTTGACACCCCTGAATCCATTTTTGGACTCCATTTTCTCTAATTCCATCTCCATCTTGTATTTTCTACGTATTTTAATAAAATTCCCATTTTACCCCTAGTTAAATTATGAGTGGCTAATTTCCTTTCAAGCTTGGGTTGAAGGTGAAGTCTCAACATGCTCCATGGGCTTAATTTGGTAAATTTACTTTTCCTTCCCCTTTAATTTATGTGGTTGTTTTGACTTTTCGTAGACAGATAGTAATAATCTTGTCTGGATATCGGCTGGAATAACCGCCTCCCTAGGGGAGGTTATTACTATTTGGCACGGGAAGCCCTTAGCACCATATCTATTAAAGTGTGGTTCATGATGAGTGGAAGTTCCCCCTTCATGATTTAATTGGTACTAATAATGAATATTAAGCCGATGGTACATGTTGAGTACAGATCCGGAGATCCAAGCATTTCATTTTAATAAGTTTATTCCAACAGCTTTAATTTAAATTAATACATTGCCTACATAATTCTCATTATAAATTCAATCACCAATTAAGAAAATTAATTCTACAAGTAATTAAAATCCACCTCCTCGTGGGATCGACACTCGTCACCATTAATCTATTCTACAATAGATTCGTGCACTTGCGAGTTCAATAAAATTTGCACAACAACCACCACCTGAAAATTGAGTCAACTTCGATATTCATCATCCCAGTGTCCCTCATGTCCTGCATAATGAAACAGTGTGTGGTAAGGAGGGCTTTGAGTCAACAGACTCTACATCAAAATGGCCCCATATTTTTCAAGCATGCTCTTGAGAATCAAGGCTAACTCCGGGATTGATTTGACAACCTCCTACATTGACAACGCTTACGTAATTCTTACATTAGCCAGGTGATTAATCTCTTTCAATCCATTGAAGATGTCCAAAGAGAGTGCTCGTTTATCTTCTTTTCTCATCTTCATTTCCTCTTGAAAAAGGATTCCGTGATATCTTTGTAAGCTAAGCCTTTTCTCATCGCTTTCTACCAATTTCTCTACCGATGACTTCCGTCCTGGCATATTCGTCTTTGCAATTTTCTTTAAGAAACGGAATTATTATATATCTAGCAATGAGAAATTAATCAGTCATCGTAATAGAAATGTTTGCTTGCCAAGGTCAGTAGAAACAAATAATATGTAAGAACAGAAAATTAAACTCAATAAAAATGCTGCATTTTTCATCTAACAATATCTAAAATTTCAAAACATTGCATTGATCATATTCCCTTAATAAGGCATTAGGAGAAACAGAGGATGTCGGCGGAAGGGATCTTTGTCTTTCTCTCGGAAGCTTTTTACACGATTTGTGAAGATAAAACTTGCAAGTTCACAGCCATATGTCAAGGTTAATAGCCTGGATATTTTTCCCGCAAGCACAACTTGTTGGGACCATCTCATTAGGGGCCTAAAAGCTCAAAGTTCAAAAAGACTTGTTAGATATGCAATTAACATTAAGCTTTGGATTTAGATGAAAATTATTATGAAATTTAGTTTTAAAAGGCAAGAGGCTGACCTAATTTGTGGTATGACCTAATTTGTGGTATCCAAAAGACGAGTGGAAGAAAAAGACGAGAGAGCAAAGAGAGAATAGTGGCTAGTTATTATAATTTGGTGGTAAGATTTTTAATCTTTGATTGAGTGATTGGAAGACGAAATTAACTCTATTTTCTCTTCAATTTTGAGGGTCAGTTTCTGTTATCGCCCTCTACAATCCTATTGGTCTTGATTTTTATTTTCATTCCTATTGGCCTTAATTTTTATTTTATCCTCCCATTAGCTGTTATTTGAGATATCCACTTGTTAGAGAGACAGATAAATATTAGGTTGTTATTGTAAGTCAAGAGTATTGAGATTCTTGATGGTATTAACCTCTAGTATTTTCTATAGAAGAATTTGTGTTGTAATTTCATTAATATAGTGGAAGATTTATTGAACTACGGTCCCATGATTTTTCCCACTTTGGGTTTTTCACTTAAAAATATATATCTTTTGTGGTTAGTTTATTATTTTATATTTTATTGGTTTATTTTTCTGTATATTTATTTGTGATACAAATCCTATTTTAATTACACAAAAAGGAAAAGAGTTTTGTTTCTGCTTAATTTGCAGCTGCTTGTATAAGTCCCTTTCCCAACAACAACATTAAATATCATCATCCCTTTTGCTTTCAAGAGGAAACAAGCAATAGTGATGGTTGAAACGTTTTATCTTCTCTCCTTCACCAACCTGTGCCTCCTTGTTGCACAATGCTTGTGTGTTTGTTGTGCACGTATGTGTACTACTCACAATCAGTACAATTATAAGTGATGAAAATTAGCTTCAGCAAGTGTTTCAGTCCTCAAACTGAGAAGTGGGTCACTGCCACATTGCACATGAAAATTGAGTTCATCCTTCACACAACGCATAAAGAAAGTGGAATGAAATTGGAAAGACATATTCTCAACTAATGGAACAAGACGCTTATGAGCTTTGTGCTCTATGTTTGCCTTCAAAGAAACGCACTCGGGGTGTAAGTCAAAATCACACTCCAAAGAAATACATACAGGATGTAAGCCAAAATCACACTCGTCACATCGTTATTTCAAACCTCTAGTATCGAAGCAGCATGCGTCACACCAACCTCCAGGTTCCTGATCAGAAACCAAGAGTTTCAAAGAACGGCGTGGATGAAATGGCCATATCGGATGTCTTGCAGCAGCTCACTACATGACTATTATCACAACCATATCTTTGACCGTTTATAATTTTGTAGCATAACTTGCAACTCACATTGGTTACCTCCAAGACAAATAAATGATGCTCATGACTAAAATGTGCGATTCCTTTTATACGTTTCTCGTATTTTCCCCCGTCAGGGTAGGCAATGATTGATGGATTTAGCAAAGAAGCCCAATGAAGAGTCGTACTCAACTCTGCATTGCCAAACCCATAAGTGAAGCCGCATGTAGTCATATATTTGTCATGCAACGGATGACAAACCTGTCTAGGCAACTCAGCACAGGATTCGTAGAGATAAAATAGGCAGGGATCACAAGCATATGCTGCGGCTTGAATATAATTCTGGCAACCATAACAAACTATATCATCATCAATATGGATTTAACCGACAAACAAGATATGCTTGTGACTAAAATGCTCCAGTTTTCCTTCGTCATTGTACTCCTCCTCAGTGGTCGCACAACGCACATGAGCGAAGTATTCACATTCGGCACAATGATAAAATGGATCCCTTGAGTTTTTTTTTTTTAAAATCCCAAACTGACACAGACAAACAAGCTTTATTGAGCAAAATTCCAGGAGATAATATATATTCAAGCCATTTTCCTATTTTATGAATCCCTAGACGCAATGTGATTGGGCCCACTGGAGCCCTTTAATTTCTTCCTTTCATTAAAATGTAAAGTAGAAGTAAATTTCTCCCAGAGTAGATTTTCCCCCTGCTATAAATGTATGTAGAGTTCCTATATCTTCAATAAAAAAAATAATTATAATTATAAAATAAAAATTAATAGTATATAATAAATATAATTTTTAAATAATAATTTTAAAAGAAATAGTAAAGATATTACATATTTTTTATCATACAAGTGATGGATCAAATCAACTTAATTTCTAAATTATAACAACTAATATTTCCTAAACACTTTATGCTCTAGGCTTTAAGTTATAGCTGCCCTAAGGGCTTTAGTTTGGGATTGCGGAGGTGATAAAATAAGTTCTGCACATTGTCTTTGTCGGATGAAATAAGTTCTTGATTAAAAAAAGTAGCTTAGTGTTTGATAAAATGTGTTGTTGCAGTTGTGGTGGGTTTGAAAAGTAGAGTATATACGTTTGGTAAATTTTATTACGAAGTGCTGTTTTATTATATAATGACCAAAATAGACATAAGTTTTAATTATTTTTTACTTTTAGAGTATATTTAATAAATTATTTAAACATATTTTTTTCTTAAATATGTAAAATTATATTAAAAGAACTCAATTAAAAAAATTTAAAGAACTTTGTAATTTGTTATATAAAATATGATATAGGTTTATGGATAAGTATGATATAATTATCTTTTATTAAAATCCAAGGTTATAATAGGAATTTTAAAAAGGTGTGGCGAACATTGAATAATAAATCGCCATGAAAAAACCCTTTACCTGCTTTTAAAAACTGCTGATAAAATGAAGAAAATTATGAAATAAGCTGCTTTTACAAAATTTACCAAACACTATTTTAATAAAAAATTATGAAATAAGCAACTTATTGAATTTCAACCGCAATCCCAAACTAGCCCTAACTTTAATATAAAACAAAGCCTTAATTAGAGATTTTGACTGATAATAGATCTTAAAACTATGAATTAAGATACTTTGAAAAATAGTTTTAATAAACTACAAAAGGACATGCTTTTGAAAGTTTCAGCTTTCTCAAATAAAGTATTAAAAAAAAAAACTCCTATCTCCATCGAGGAATATATAATTTTCGTATAAATAAACATTGAGAATTCAAAATCTTGAAATCGTGTGGAGAGGGACAGTGCATGAAATTAAACCAACTGTTCAACTAAAAGCTTTAATTCCTTAGACTAATTAAGTTGTAGAATATGAGCTTCTTTGACATTGACATAAGTAGGTCATAATATTTCTAATTCAAGGATATTAGCCTTGGATTGAATTTTCAGAAGTTATATACTTCGTTCTGTACGTAAGCTAAAGGAAGACCAAACAATCAAAGAATAATGATCCATGATGTGTTATTTATTTATTAGTGTTATGAATTATTTCATCGATAATAACTATATGTATAAAAAGTCGACTATTATCAATAGCAAGGGTGGACAGATCCGCACTGGATAAAAAAAATTTCGGTCTCCATTTTCCTCAAATTCGGTTCGATTTTTATATTTCCAGATAATCGATAAAAAAAAAAAAAAAAACTGAACAAATCGGTTTGGTTCTCGATTAGCAATCTCATAACTGGATCCAAACCGGAAAACCCAAATAACTTTCTAATTACGAAAAATGACCACTTGACATTATATGAGGGACCGGAAGAGGCAAGCTCTTGATTTTACAATAGTACTTATCACACCCTAACACTTGTGTGTGTGTGTGTGTGTTGAACTTTCTCCACCAACGTATTTCCTCCTGATGTCCTCGGCACGGAAAAGTCTTGCAAGTAAAGCGCACATGCCTCGTTGGGACAGTAGTGTTGAATGTTCCAGTTTAAGAACGAGACTTGACTTGGTTGACTTCGGTTTACAAATTTACATTAAAATGAATCTCAAGCTCCTCATTGTGCCATTTCATCCCGAATATCCACACAAAATCCCCAAAAAAAAAATATGCAGAGAGTTCAAATTCATTTCATGCGTTCAATCCTACTCTTTATTTTATCATCGGCATGTTTTACAGCCGCAGCTCAAAAAAACACTCAAATATAAGCCTAGGTTCTTCTCTTTCACCCACCGGGAACTCATCATGGGGTCGCCGTCCGGCCTCTACGCCTTCGGATTTTATCCGCAAAGACATGGCAGCGGCTATTACGTTGGAGTTTTTCTAGCCGGGATCCCGGAGAAAACTGTAGTGTGGACTGCCGATAGAGACAATCCGCCAGTCTCCAGCAATGCTACCTTGATCTTCAATTCTGAGGGAAGAATTGTCCTGCGTTCAGGAGAACAAGGCCAAGATTCCATGATCGCCGATAATTCTCAGTCTGCATCTTCTGCATCCATTCTTGATTCTGGCACCTTTGTGCTTTACAATTCTGATGGCAAAGCAATCTGGCAAACGTTTGAGCACCCGACTGATACCATTTTGCCAACTCAACGTCTGTCAGCGGGGACAGAGTTGTTTTCTGGGATTTCAGAAACTGACCCTTCGACAGGGAAATTCCGGCTTAAGATGCAACATGATGGACATCTGGTACAGTATCCGATAAATACTCCGGACACAGCTCCGTATTCTTATTGGGCATCTGGTACAGGTGGATACGGCGATAATGTGAGCCTAAATCTCGATGAAAACGGCCATCTTTTCCTGCTGAATGCTACTGGCTTCAATATTAAAAATTTGACAGAAGGAGAAAATCCGACGCAAGGGATGATGTATTTGATGAAAATTGATTCGGATGGCATATTCAGATTGTATTCTTACAATTTGAGGAGGCAAAATAGTACGTGGTCAGAGGTGTGGTCATCGACAAATGAAAAATGTGACCCAATTGGTCTTTGCGGGTTTAACAGCTTTTGTGTTCTGAACGATCAGACACCTGATTGCAAATGCCTTCCGGGATTTGTTCCAATTAGCCAAGGCAATTGGACTTCTGGCTGCGAACGGAATTACACAGCAGAAAGTTGCGGAAACAAAGCTATTCGAGAACTGGAGAACACTAACTGGGAAGATGTTTCGTACTATGTTCTGTCAGAAATAACCAAAGAGAAGTGCAAACAAGCGTGTTTGGAGGACTGTAATTGTGAAGCTGCGCTGTATAAAGGTGAGGAATGCAGAATGCAAAGGTTTCCTTTGAGATTTGGTAAAAGGAACCTGCGTGATTCAGACATTACTTTCGTAAAAGTAGATGATGCCACTTCATCATCTCCTCAAGCACCATTCCCTGTAGAAGGCAATAAGAAAGAACTCTGGAAAGACATCGTCATCATTTGTTTATTTGTTGCTTTTGTCATTCTTATTTCGGTGGTCACTTTTGGAATTTTCATATACAGATACCGTGTCGGGTCATACAGAAGAATTCCAGGCAATAGCAGTGCCAGATATTGTGAGGATATTGCTCCCTTGTCATTTTCTTATGCAGAACTAGAGAAGATAACAGATGGGTTCAAAGAAGAAGTCGGTAGAGGATCATCTGGTACCGTTTATAAAGGGGCAATGATCAACGGCCAGTTAGTAGCTGTAAAGAGATTAGAGAAGGTGTTAGCTGAAGGGAAAAAGAGTTTCAGACGGAGATGAAAGTTATCGGGAGGACTCATCACCGGAATCTTGTCCGTCTACTTGGTTATTCCCTTGAAGTATCAAAAAAGATCTTGGTTTACGAGTACATGAGCAATGGTTCTCTTGCTGATATACTCTTCAATCCAGAAAGACAACCAAATTGGGTTGAAAGAATGGGAATTGCTCGCGATATTGCTAGAGGAATCCTCTATCTACATGATGAATGTGAGACTCAGATAATCCACTGTGACATAAAGCCTCAGAACATTCTCATGGACGAGAATAGGTGTGCTAAAATTTCAGACTTTGGATTAGCAAAGTTGATGAAGCCAGACCAGACTAGAACATTTACAGGAATTAGAGGAACGAGGGGATATGTTGCACCAGAATGGCACCGGAATCTGCCAATTACTGTGAAAGCAGATGTATACAGCTTTGGAGTTGTGCTGCTGGAGATCATCTGTCGTAGAAGATGCTTAGATCAAAATCTACCACAGGATCAAGTTATTCTCGAAGAATGGGTTTACCAGTGTTTCGAGAATGGTAACCTTAGCCAATTGGTAGAAGATGAAGAGGTTGACAAAAAACAGTTGGAGAGGATGATCAAAGTTGCACTCTGGTGCATTCTTGATGAACCATCGCTCCGTCCTCCCATGAAGAAGGTTTTGCTTATGCTGGAAGGAACTGTGGAGATCCCAATTCCTCCTAATCCTACTTCTTTTCTTAGTGCCATCTAGGCAATGTTATGTTTGCATAGCTAGAGTTACATTAATGAAAAATAGTTTTCTTGTTTGCAATATCCCTTTTCATGTTATATCTTGTTAAGTAAGACTGATTGCTCGAAATGATTGAAGGATATACTCTTATTATAGCTGCAATAAAATTAAATTGCTGGAAAAAAGATCATACGCAAACCTTTGACATGACAAAGTAAAATCTAAAAACTGATTCCACCCTTCTCTCCAGTTTTCCGTCTATCCCTAAGAATCTATAAAATCTCTGTCCCCAGTGTCTTCAACAAATTGCTGAGAAAATTCCAGAGCTTTAGTGCAACCCTGGAAGTTCTTGCCGTGGATTTTTCTTTCATATTTGTTTCAGCTGATTTCTTTTGTCAAAGAGTTAAGGGACGTAGAAATGGTCTTGCACGCTACTAAAATTTAATGTACCAGCCGTGTTCCCTGGGTAATTATGAGCTTTATGTTTTCAACTACTCACGTAGACAACATTCAAATTCAAATATATTGGAATGTTTGAATTTTCTTATTTTCATTTTTAATTTTCTGTTTTTTGAACTTGCCTTGACCATGTGTTATTGCTTGAATAGATAGGACTATAAGCTGCCAAAACAATTTACAAGTTAATCTACCTTATGTTGTAAATGGATCAAATAATCCTGGCCTGTTTGGTTAATTAATTATACAAAAATGCTAGTTAGCATAAAACTTACACGTGTATTGGCGAATAAATTATTGCAAAAAATCATTTCGGGCCATCCTTGATTTGGAGAGAGTCACTGCTGTATCTGATGTATACAACCAACAATTGAATGTGTGACACGTATAGTTAAATTTAATATAATGATCACTTGCAAATTGGTTTTTCAAAATAAATGAATATATGACGTAATATCATTTGCTTATTGTATTGCTAATGTGGAACCTGTGATGTACTCTAGAATTTCACCATGACCTAATATATCCTGCAAGTTTCCTAACCATAAAACTAATTATGAAGATTGCATTATTGGATTGAGTTACCAATTTGAAAGTAACTTCAAACATGAAAAAGTATATGTGATTAAAAAGTATTTACACTAGCAGTTATTGATTCTCCTGTGAGACCAAAATTATGTATTCCATAAAGCGTTTATGTTTGATAGTGTTATTTAGTATCATATTATAATTATATGTATGCATATTATATGATTGATTGAGTCATAAGATGTAATTGCCAATCACCATATACACCCCCTTCCCGTTAGGTGCTCTGCGCATGTGTATTGGGAGTTAGATTGCTTTGGCCATGCAATGACATTATTTGTACTAGGTATGAGAGGTTTTTTACTTGCTTTGCTTGCACAATGATAATCCCAATGAGTATAATAGTTATTTTCCCTAGGCACTATTTGGTGCAGTTTTGTCATCTATGTATGCATGATTTCTTGTTTGCTTATGTATTATATTCAATGAGGAGTTATGTTATATGATTATGTATAAGCGCTACTTTATTTTTATATATAAATTATACACACTCACTGAACCGTGAGATTAAATTTTTCTTTTTACCTCATTTCTTTTAAGTTTCTGTAGGATTTAGTGTAGTTCAATTTTTCAATCAGTTGAGGTTAGGCCACAACACATATTGCTACATGACTTGCATTTTGAGCACATTTATGTTCACATGTATACATTTAAGATGTATTGAGATGTAAAACGTGCACATTTTGAATATGTTTTTAGATGAGACCTAGAGCCTCTTTACATGTTTATAGTAGAGGTTTAAAGCCGATTTTATATATATACATAAATTAAGTTATGGTATGAGCTTTAGATATAACATAAAATAGGTAGTACAGTGACAATCGCACGATTCGCCTTAGATCAAACAAAAGGGTCGGGGTGGGTCGTGTTAGTAGTAGCTACACTAGTGGGTGATTCTTTCTATCTTTTGCGAGTTTCATAAGATTATTACGCGGCTTTCCAAATTTCACTTTAATCCAGGATCTGGATTTTTTTTTTTAATGTATTTCCTAATATTTTTGTACATACGGCACCAGGAAGTGATCCATTCTATGAGGAAAAAGACGGGTAGAAGAGGTTATATGGCAATAAAGGTAGACCTTGAGAAAGCCTATGACCGACTTAGTTAGAGTTTTATCCATGAGACGCTTTTAGAGGTGGGGTTTCCAATGGATCTCATTCGACTCATAATGGATTGCATCTCTACTGCGAGTATGAATGTGCTGTGGAATGGTGAGGTCACGAAGGATTTTCAGCCTTCTAATGGTGTAAGGCAGGGCGATCCAATTTCTCCTTACCTTTTTGTGTTATGCATTGAACGGCTTAGCCATGGCATCCATAAAGTAGTTAATGATGGACATTGGAAGCCTGTGCGTCTGTCCTGAAATGGCACCTACATTTCTCACCTCTTTTCTGCAGATGGTCTTTTATTATTGGCTGAAGCTTCGGCTACCCAATCTAGGGTTCAAACATTGGTCCTTGACTCTTTTTGTTTTAGCTCTGGTGCCAAGGTAAATAAAGCAAAGACGCAAGTGTTTTTTTGCCAAAAATGTTCGCCAGGAAGAAGCAAACATCATTGGCAAAGCTCTTGGCTAAACTACGACAAAAAATCTTGGCAAGTGGATAAGCGACTGTCGGGCTGGAATGCGGTTCATCTTTCTCTTGTAGGTAGAATAACCCTGGCCTAATCCGTGATCCAAGCTATCCTTATATTTTTTTTTTCTTTTTTTTAAAGGAAAGGGGGTGGGTAAGCCCAAATCAAGTTTTATTCCTCTCCCTACCCCCAAGGCTCGAACCTGAGCTAAATAAATGAGGGGCGACAGATTGCACTGCCAACTAACTCGGCTAGGTCCTTGAGGGCAGCTGTCCCTATATATGCTATGCAAACTTCAAATTTACCTTTGAGTGTCAAGAACAAAATTGACCAAGCTTGTAAAAGGTTTATTTGGAGTGGTTCTGCCAGCCATCATAGGCTGAGTCTTGTCAGTTGGGAGAAAATTTGCCAACCAAAATTTTATGGTGGCCTAGGGTTTAAAAAGTTAGATGTGATGAATAAAGCTTTATTGATGAAGCTTGCATGGGGGTTGATTTCTTCACCTGACAGTTTCTGGGTACAAGTGCTTTGCACCAAATATGCGGTGAATGTTTCAAATCTTCCTTCAATCTTGTCCACACATTACGGCTCACATTTGTGGTGGTCAATCGGGAGTATCTAGAATGAGACCCGACAGGGGATACGCTGGAGCATTGGTAATGGCAGGAAGGTCAAGTTTGGTGGGATTGTTGGGCTACAAAAAATAAACCGTTATTATGCTATGCTATAGCCCCAATTCCAGATGACTTGTTATCAAAGCATGTTTATGAGTTCACAAAGGGTAATGACAATTGGAAATGGGACACTTTTGCTAACCTCCTTCCTAACCACATTATTTTGAAAATTGCAGCAATTCAGCCACCGACAGATGATAAAGGAGATGGTCAAATTTTTTAGGCTGCCTCAAGAAAAAGAGATTTCTCGGTTAAGTCAGCTTATGAGGACATTACTGATAGCCAGTACGGTATCGAAAATTCAGTGTGGAAGTTAATTTGGAGGTGGAATGGCCCTTAATGTATTCGAACCTTCCTATGGCTGGCTATGCATGATAGACTTGAAACAAAGGAAGAGCTTGCAAGGCGTCGTATTCCGATTGAGTGCAGTTGTAATAGATGTGGGGCTGTTGAGGAAGCAACATTACATGTGTTGCGTGACTGTTTCATTACTAAAAGGTTATGGACTCTCTTCATACCAAGGGAATATCGCTAACAATTTTATTTTGTAAGCCTTCATGAATGTTATAATGTATCAAAATATCTTGATACGAGCTGAAGAGATACACCGGATCAATACTTCGAGTTTATCCGTAAAAGAGCACAGAGTGGAGAAGTTAATTGGCTGGCATCCCCCAGTTTGGCCGAGTTTGGCCGTGGTGTAAATTGAATACGGATGGTGCTTGTAAACGTAATGGAATGGCGAGTGCTGGTGAGATTATTCGAGATTTTAATGGAAAATGGGTTTGTGGCTTCTCGATGAATATTGGCAAATGCTCAATTATATTAGCAGAACTGTGGGGTTTATATCAAGGTTTAACTGTAGTTTAGCAGAGGGGGGGTTCGGTGGCTACATGTGGAAGTTGAAAGCTTGTGTCATTTGACTACTGAAGAATCATTTGGGACAAAATAATGAATACACACCTTTGGTTCAATCGATTAAGGAGCTCATGGGAAGGAATTGGCACATTACCATTACTCATATTTACTGAGAGGCAAATTCAATGGCAGACTACTTGGTTAATTATGCTTTTTCTCTACCTCTGGGAATGCACTTGTTTAACAATCCTCATACGAGCTCTACCCAATTTCTTATCCAGGATATGTATGCGGTGGCATTTCCCAGCTTGTTTTGTCTTAGCTCTTTGTTTTGAAGGGCCGATGGGTGTGTGGTGAAATATAAAAACCTACTCTAAACAAGATTGTGTATAATGATTAAGCGGTGTTTCATGAGACCTAGTAATTATTAAATTCTTTTTAAAATGAAAATGTTAAATTGGGGATTGTTGACAATAATGAAAATCAAATTAAAAATATTTGTAATACAAATTAAAAGTGTAATTCAAAATGAAAAACTATAGTTGAATTAACTCGAACTTTGATTCAACTACGATCGATCATTAATACAATTGCAAATCATTACAATTTAAGAATAGGCCGGATTATAACTAAGGGTATTCTAATATCAATATCTCCTTAATTACATAATCGGACGATCGTTTATGTTATTTCAATCAATGATAGGCACCTGAAAATTAGAAAGAACTAAATCACAATTAATAAACGATACGATGGTTTATTTAAATTAGATTGTTTATTCTCATAATACAACGATCGTTATATTATTTCTTGTAACATAAAAATCTTCATACAATAATCTTTCATTGTAGTAGATTAAGTTGATAATTAAATATTAAATAATTATTTAATTAACAAACATAATCATGACAATAATTCAAAAAGTATAAACAAATACCCAAAAAGTAATAAAACAATTAAAAGACAAGAAAGATCTCATAAGATTGGTGAATCAAAACTTCATTAACTTTTAATCGAAAAGATCTCATGAAAAAAGAAAAACCCTAAAAATAAAAATAAAAATAATTAATAATCCAAAAATCTCCCTATATTCCTTCTTTTTCCCCTTTTATAGTTTTTTCTTTAGAAGGATAAAAATACTAATATCTAAAATATTATCTAAAATTTAAATTCAAAAATTACAAGAGTAAAAAAAGATAAAAACACGTTAAAATAAAAACTTCAACATGTAAATGCCGACAAGACGCGCTACCACGCTTTATCAACAAACTTCTTCTTCAAATCGAATTTTTCCAGCGTTAATTCATCCTCAAACATCATCTTGTAGTTGAATTTAAAGACTAATCAAATGTAATCGACCTACAAAAATAAAGCATGCGAAATCACAATTATTAAATGCAAAACATTGATATTAAAGAGAGTAAACAATGAAAAACTAGTGCATGAAATGCATTATAACAAATTCCCCCACACCAAAATAATGCTTGTCATCAAGCATATAACTCAAGAATAATCTCAAATCTTCACTCAATTCTCATTCCAACTCATCCAAAACGATCTTAAGCAAGCACACCTCAATCAACATTCAAGAGATAGGGATTTCAAAGATAACTCTCGAAGCAAGATAAAAGTCACTCAACCACCAAGACAATCTTTCAAAATTTAGGTCAATAAGATTTTAATAACCCTCTCAATAATTTCACCCACGACTCAAAGTGTTTAGGGTATCATTTACGTGCTCAAATCAAATCAAAAACGCTATTACCATAAAGACGCTTATATATCATATCTCAACCACGAAATACATGAATTAAATGCAAAAATCTAAGAGTCTTAATAAGGTTGAATAAAAGTTAAATGGGTTGAATGAAAAGAAAGTTATGGAAGAAAAAGATCAAATGAGAAGAAATGAACCTTCAATGAACCTTACGACATCAAAATGTTTATCACTACTCCTACTGCCAAGATTTTTTTTTTTTTTTTTTTTGTTTGCTTTTTTTTAATTTTTTCGATGAATCTTGCACAATTTTATTCAAGTATAATGCAACTGATCTAATCAAAACTTTTATCTGGGCCAGTAAAGAAAAGCAAAAAATATATCCAAACAACGAGTTCAAAATCTTCACCAATTAAGCGCCAAAAAGAGGTAAAACAGATAAGTAGATAGAGAAGTAGGGTTAATGATCAAACAAAGATAACAAATAAAAGATCTTGGGGTGGAGAAAAGAAAGAGAAATGAAAATAGTAAAAATGAAAAGAGGTTTGCCATTATCATTGTAATGCATAAAATCTCGCATGTCACGGATCAACATGCATAACAAAAACAAAGTTTCTGAATAGGTAATAAACTAAGATTGATATTCACTCAACAAAAACAATTAGAGCAAAGTGGTTGCTTATAAGCTTAAATCCTTTCAAAGTTGGTGAATTTTCCATCAAATCATGTACACTCATCAAATGAATCAATTATCAATAGTGGTGAGTTATTCATTTAAGAATGTTAAAAAAAGGCCTAATCAAAACTCGAATCTATTCATGCATCTCAACTCACATCCAAGAAAATAACAAGAATCCGCTAATCATTCAGGACGAGCGAGTGAAACAAAAACAACTTCACAAAAGAAAAAAATGACAACCAAGAATCTTATTCAAAAATCATCTCAAAAGCAACAAAATAACACTTCCAGACATTAATATTGTAAAAATCACTCCCACCCGGGGAACATACATTTGTCCCCAATGTATGGAAAATCAAAGTCACATAACAAAATAAAGCGTAGGGACAAAAAGATTAAAGGCAAAGAAAACGTCCTAAATTGTCCTATAACGCCTATAGGCTTGGTGGAAATGGTGGGATAAATCCTACACTGCTCAAGAATGCCTCAAATTTTGCTCCAGGTTTGTTCAAATTGTGCTCTATTTTTTCTAACCGAGTGCTCAAAGGTGGTACATAAGTAGAAGGAATAATTAGTACAGCAAAGAGATTACTCGTCAAACTCATTATCACGGCAGGTAACACCACTCTATCATAAAGCTTTTCGAAGTCGTAGTAGGCCTTAGTTCAGTAACCAAATTTTTCGCGGAATTCTACCACACTTGTTTTTTTGAACAAAGATATATCCAAAAATTCCTTCTTGCAAGTAAAGATTTAAATTACGATTGTCTAGATCGGACACATAAGTTTACTGTAAATAACAAAGTAATGTATGGACGAAAAAATAAAGTCCTATACCTTTTGAAGCATATTTTTGAAATCAATAATAACCAAAATCTAAATTAGCGCCGGCATCATTTAACATGCCTATATAAAATAAAACTCCGTTTAAAAACTCCCAGCTTATCTTTCTTCCTAAAAATTATACATGTGAAACTCGACGCACACACTTCAAAAATAGATCACGCAAAACGAACTCTTTGATTTTACTCGGGTTATAGGCCTTGTTATCCAAAGATAAATCATCTTGCCAGCATAATACAATCAAATTCTTCGCTAAAGTTGCATGATTGTCCCTAAATATTCATCACTAAAAGAATAGTCATCATCGATGAATCCTAAAGCTAGGTTAAAATCGTGATAGATTGTGAAAAATGCGTCAATTAGCACTAAACTTCCCATAACATTCGAGATGCAGTAAAATCATCCGTGATATTAAATTGAAAAGTAGAATAAAATTAACAATGGACTAACATAACCTAAAAATCAACATTAATAAACTCAGGAAACCAATCTTATCTATCAAAGAACTAAAATTTTCCTAATCGTTGACTTTTCAAAGAGTCAGGTAATAAATATACTTAGTTGGAGGTAATTTTGCTTAGAAATATCTTTTTGTACCCTCTTTTCTCCCATTGAGTCGTGAATGTGAGGCCTTACTGAGATTGGATTGAACAAGTAGCAAAACACTCTTACCCTTTCCATGTTTCAATCTTTTTCTCACTGCTTGGCGCGAATTAGAAACCGTGTTCCATGGCACCAGTGGGGCGACAGTCTTGGATTTTTCGTGCAGTTTTCTTTTTAACCGTTGCAACTCTGGAAGTTGTTGCTTTCCTCTTTAGTATTCTTACAGAAAAAAAAATCGAGCACCTAAAAGAACTCACAAATTTTACTTAAACGGATTGTTGCCGCACACGATGTGGAAAAAATGAAAGGAAGAGGCTGGAACCTAAAATTGATGAGAGTGGCGCGGCTCGTGGTGTGGGATTTGCTGGATCGTGAGGATGTTGGTGATGTCACAGGTGGAACGAATCGTGGTTGTGGGTGGCTACATCATTAACGAGAAATGGAGCGGATTGTGGTCACAACTGGAATGGATCTGGATCGTCGAGAATGGTGGTCGCGGTTGTGATGGATCTAGAGAATATCGCGCGCGGGTGCTGATCGTGATTGTAGCTGTGATGGATCGTGGAGAACGGCTGGAGATCGAGCGAATCTAGATCGCTGGCGACTGGTGGATCTGGAGAACGGCGCGCGGGTGCTGTCACGGCAGTTGGAAATCAATGAGAGCAGCGCTGTAGATCGTGGAGAGTGGCGCGCGCGGGTTGTGGTTGTGGCTTGGAATGAATCTGAGCGGTTGATGATGTCACGGTGGCGCAGATCGAGGATCAAGTGTAGGGAGTGGTTGGACTGTTGAGAGCAGCGCGGATTTGGAGATTGATGGGAGCGGCTGCAAGTTGATACACCAAATTAGTTTTTCAAAAAATAATTTTTTATAAATAAATTGGAATAAAAGAATAAAATAAAAATAAAAATAAACTAAAATTAAATAAGCACTTAAGACACCAAAATCACAGAAGAATTTTTTTATTAAGCACACGTAGTAGTCTTTTATAATCATCGCATTTAATTAAAGGTAAACTTATTAAAACTGAAAGCGTGGCACGCCTCTTAACAAAAATTTCCCACTGTACCCAAAATAAAGATCACATTATTTAAAAACAACCTAAATAAAACCAAAAACAAAAAAATCACTAAAAATTTCAAAATAAACATCAAATCCTTTTCGATTCTGCTCCAAAATGTCTTTTATTTTATGTCTTTACCACACATTTATGCCTTAAATTCTTGTCATAAATGGGTTCTCAAGAAGTTACTTCTTCCACAATATTCATCGAAAAACCTTCATAAAAATGTTTTTACGCAATAACTATTAACCTTAAAAATTTTGTTAGAGGTGGAACAGAATCTCATTGCCTTGTAGGAAAAGCATTAAGTAACTTGATAAAATTAAATACGTCGAGAGCGTAATTTATTGGAAAAAGTTTAAGTTTATAATGAAAAGAAAACTTTTTGACCAGCGAAACTCTTCTCGTCGTTTTGTCGTAGGAAATGTACGTTATCTCTTTGTAAACTTGTG
>JASUUG010000899.1:0-85279 GCA_030449905.1 Luvunga scandens | reverse complement strand
AGGGAGCTCTTGTCAAGGCTAATTATGTCAAATTTTATTATTCTAAAAAACTATCCTAAATAATATGTCGTTCATCTATTAGTTAGTGAGAATAATACAATTAATCTACTTAGATTTTGTAAAGAATTATAAACTAATCAATGAATAACATATTATTTGAGATGAAATTTGGGATAAAACAATTGGGATGTTTATCATTACAAAAACTTATCTATCACAATCTCTTAATCAACTTTTTGAATCAATTGCCTATCATTTTTTAGGAAAATTATCACTTCACACCTCTATTTTACCTTATGTTTATCCAACCACCACAAAATTCTAACATGTTATTTACACGACTTTTTTTTAATTTGTATCAATTAGCCCTTTTACACAATACCGTTAAATAATTAAAGAAATGATAATTTCTTACAAATAAATTAAATGACCATTTTATCTTATAAAAGCTTTGAAAATTAAAAAAAATATAATTATAAAAATATTCCTAAATTTAATAAAAAAAGTAAATCCCAAAATTATAATTATTAATTTTAATAAAATTTATTTTAATAAAAAATTATAATTATAAAAGTAACTACAAAAGAATATTTGGGATTTAATAAAAATCCCATAAATTATTAAAATTTTGGGATTTATTTTTTAATAAATAAATTCAATTTATTTTATAAATTTTTGTAAAATTATAATTTTAATAAAAATAATTATTAAAATTTTTAAAATCTAAATTTAATAAAAATCAGCTGAGCACACTTCCATTTGGGATTTACAAATTTATTTATTTTTAATATAAAAATAGCTTTAATGAACAAAAAATGCACATTGCCATGTGCGTGGAACCGCGGAACGCGCATATATAAAAGTCAAATTTTATAATAACTACTACGTGGAACGTAAATATGATTTTAATTAGGTTTTAATTGAAGTCATACCACATGAGACATGATTTTCAATTTTCAGATCGCATCATAAGAATCTATTTTAACCGAAATTGACAACGCATAAATGGAAAAAAGTTCATTTTCAGGACAAAACTATTTTGCAACGTGGTACCGTACTATAATAATGCTCCATTATACAATAGTTCTTGTTTTCTAAAAATAATAAAATTTACCAAGTTTTGAAATTTTAGCATAAAAGCCATAATCTAAAAATTATTTATTATTTTCTCTCTCTTGTTTTCCATGGTTTAATATAATAATCCTGGTTATTTTTTCTCCTCAACACTTCTTTTTTTTTTTTTTAATCTGGTTTCTTCTTCTCTTTCTTCTTTTTTTTTTTTTTTTATAAAAAATTTCATGGATAATTTTTATATTTATGATTTCATGGATAATTTTTATATTTATGAATTTTCAAAGACAATAAGAGGATTTTATTACAAAAGAAAAAGAAAATAAGAGGGATTTTAGCAAATCAATCAATTGCATTTGATCTATTGGCAATGTTTGGTCTCTTTTTTAAGTTGATTTTATTATAGTTATTGGGTGTCTGTCTTCTCTCAAAGATAATAAGCTTATTTGGCTAATTTTTATACAATCAATTGGTTTTGCATGATCAAATTTGCCAGCTGAATCTACAGGTTATCCTGGGATTTTAAAATCTTGCGACACTTTGTCTTTTAGTATTAGTAAATGGTTAGGATATAATTATCTTTATTTTTATTCATTAACTACCAATTGCTTCATGAATTTTTCTTAGAAAACATTAGATCATGAGAGAATCTTGATTTAACTACCTTAAATCACAAAGTTTCAATCAATAACGTTAGAAAGAAAATCTTATTAAAAATTTATTAGGATTTAATTACCCTTATTTGAATTTAATTGAATACATCATAAGGACTAAAACAACTTACCTATCTCAACTTGTACTATTATTATTATTATTATTATTATTATTATTATTATTATTATTATTATTATTAAGCTTAAACCATAATATTTTTGCCTAATATGAAAGAAATTTAACTAAATATTGAGTAAGAGGTTGTTTGTTAAATGTCTGAAATCTAAAATTTATTAATTTCAGACATTTTCTAAAATATATTTGTTTATTTTTTAAAACTTATAAATCATTTCAAACATTTACATTTGTTTATTTTTTAAAACTTATATATGATTTTCAAACGTTTACATCTGAATGAAAAAGTAAATTTTCGTGACTTTTATTCAAATGAAAAAATTATCTAAATGATAAGTAAATATTATTTTAAAAATATCTCTATAGAATAACTTATTTTCTAAACTATAAAATCTAATCCTCATTTTTGTTTTAATTTACAATGACATAAATGTCAAATAACCAAGTTTAAGTTTTTTATTGTAAACAAACAGAGAAGCCACTTATAGTCGATATTAAAAAAATATATATCATTCAAATTTTCACATTCAAAGCCATTTAAATTTTAGAAAAATTTAGATCAATTCAATTTAGAAAAAGACAATGACATTAACAACTCTTTTAAGTTTTGGCTAATCAAACATGCTTTACTTCATTTGTTTCTATCCTTTTGCAAAAAAAAAAATGATTTTTCAATTTTCATTTTGGTTCATAAAATTCAAATCGACAAAGCTATTGAAATCTTTGTATGAATTTTATGATTATTAAACTTATTATAAGTCTCTACAAACTTTACCAAATATACATAAAATGATAAAAAAATTACTACTCTGCCAATACTCGGCTCCATTATATTCCCATAAAAAACTAGAGATATAAAAATAGAGGAAACAGTAACTCCTCTTCATTTTTCTATTCAATTTTAATGTCATGTACTTTCTCAATATTATGGATAATTAATTATAGAAGTAGATATGGAAATAATAGCAATAATTGGAGAATTATAAAATATTGATATATTTGGGAATAAATCAAGAGATTTGTCTTCCTAAAATTCATAGGCTTTATTGTATTTAAGAGGTTGTGGCTTTCATGGATGTACAAATAAACCATGTAGTATAATTACCTAATATCAATAATAAAATCCTCTCAAAATTCCTACATCTTCCTTATTCATATTATTTAATAACTTATCAATAAATAAAAATATTTACTAAAAGAAATAAAATAAACAACTAAGATAGAAAGAAAAAAAAATAAAAATCTAAATATTATTCATGGGTTGCATGATAAGGAGAGAGGAGGATGACTATTGATGGGGTGGGAGAGTAAAATAATAATAATTATATTCTTTTGACATTTAAGAAAACTAGAGGGGATTGCAATGTTAATTGCCTAAGTAAATCCATCCAGCGTTTCTTTTACTTTTGCAAATCTTTCTTTGAATCCAACGGTGAGGTGACAAAAAGATAAAAAAAAAAAAAAAAAAGTGCCATCATATTACTGCGGCAACATAATTAAACCCCATTTTCATATTAATTTTTGTAGCATTTTATTAGTTATTTCTGCCGTATTGGAAGCCCCACTCTCACTTGCCAACACCCAACCTCAACCTAAAAAAATTTGAATCATAATAGTACCGGCTGCCCTACCAATTGTAAATTAATTTCATTTTAATTATCACATGAAAGAAGTTAAATTGAGACTTTCAAGCACTATGTACACGATGCTATTATGAATGAATGCGGGAGTTAGAAAAATATCGATGTCATTGAAATTCAAGTGTTTGGTTGTCTTATTTTGAGGCTTTAAATGTGATTCGGTGGGAATTTAGAAGAAAATGGGCGTACCACCAGCAAAGTGTGGCACACCACGACCAAAAACAGTTAAATTAAAAGCGCTTTAGCCTGTACGTGATGTACACAGGCTGGACCAAGGACCACATAGAATTAAACCCATGTTATTTTATAAATTTAACAACGGATTTTTAATTTATTAGTAAAATTATTAATGTTAATTTACCTATGTGACAATTATTTTATTTTACCATTAAATATTACATGAGAAAAACAAATTTAATATGAACATTATAAATTTGTTCCATATTAAGGAAAAAAATGGAAATAGTGTTGGGGCATAAATAATCAGATAGAGGCTTTTTTTTTTTTAACTTAATTGGTTTAATTTCAATAAGTTAAGTGATTAAGCTAATTTTTTTAGTTTTTGTTTAATTTTAAAAGTTGAAATGGCATAATTAAAGATATTTTTCTAAAATATTACTATACTATAGGTTAATTTATTTTTAAGTTGTTATCTAAATAAAATTTACTAATTAGAATGATTACTTATCTCCATTACTTGTAATAATACATTAGCAGATTATTATTACTATCATCATCATCATCTTTTTATTTTCTTCAAATTAGCACTATTTATTTTTACAATTTTTTTATAAGTATTTCTCATATAATACATCATAAACTAAAATAAAATACTATTTTTTAATTTTTTGAGATATTTATTATTTATTTAACATTCAAAATTTTGTAAGGGTGCAATGTTATGTACTTATTTTAAACTTTTTAAGTTAAAAACAAACAACTTAATATTTATTATTAGAGATTTAGACAAAAAATAAACATTTCATTCATATTTAAGCATTTAGCTCTGTTTAAATTTAAACTAATTCAAATTTATTCATATATCAGATAAAAAAACAAAATAAATGTCATCTCACTCTTCTAGATCATTTGTTCTCTCTCCAATCTAATTTTTTGGCTTTCAACTTTGGCATTGAATATATTTTTATTATCTTATTTGAATTATGGAATACTCAATGGAATGAAGAAAAAAGAGGAAACAAGAAAGGAAAAGTGAAAAAAAAAACTTCTTATATAAAAAATTGTGGTAAGCCGGCAACCATTTAAAATTCATTTTGAAGATCAATTTCAAATTCAAAGGTGAAAATTTGAAATTAATAAAATGTATTACTAGGGTCAAGAATGAACAACATTAAATCACCATATAAGTGCAAATACAAGACTAAATCGGAGTAAGTACAACATATAGGACAACACCTAGGATTCAAGTCTAGTTAGGTGACATCTAACCATAAAATAACTGTGCATACTACACATTTTTAATAGCAAAAGGAGATTAAAAGGCTCTACACAACAAAATCTGAGATACCTCACAAATTTTATGGCATTGGTCTAATCTACTGACCTTAGCTGCTGTAGACAAAAACCATCACCCAATTAAAAAAACAAATATATATATATATATATAGTGTTGGTGACAACATCACTACCACAAAAAAGGGTTAAATCCATGAGTATAATAATTTATTATTGCCTCCTACTGACACAATCGTATCTTTATTTGTTTAGCCACCTAACCGACTCTTATGAAATAGGTAACTGTATAAAAACTATATTTAGACTCTACCACCTTTTATCTTTGTTTTTCAAATAAAGAGTTCTTAAAATAAATAATCTTTTGTTTGTTATAATTAGGGACTGTATTTTTTTTTTGACTTAATTAACTTAATTTTAATTAGTTAAGTCATTAAGTTTGTTTGTTTTTTTCAATTTAATGAAAATTTTCAATCATTAAGTTATTAAGCCATTTTTTTTAGCTTTTTATTTAATCTAAAAAGTCTTAATGATATCATTAAAAAATATTCTCCAAAATATCTTTATCTAATTAATTAATCTTTATCATTACCTTAATAGAATTAATAATTAGCATTATTACTCATCTCTATAACTTGATTGTTTTTATCTTTTCATTTTCTTCAAATTAGCATAATTTATCTTCATAATTTTTTATGATATAAAAACACCATAGACTACAATATAATTGTTTAACATATACTAATTTAGAATATTAAAGGGGAGTATTTAATTGAACATAATTTAAGTTATAATAATATATTATCCTATTTATGTTTTCTAAGATATTTATTGTTTGTTTAACATTTATAATTTGTTGGAGCTTAAATGTAAAAATACTACTTTTAGATTTTTTAAGTTAAAAAATAAGCAATTTAATATTTATTTTTAGCCATTCATACAAAAAAATATTATTTAAATTCAAACATTCAACTTTATTCATAATTCAAACTATAGGGTTGTTTGATTTTTGTTTGTTTGAATCTTAATTATTTTCAAAAATTTATAATTTTTGTTTTGTTTATTTTTTATCACTTATGTCTGATTATAAGATCATTAGCTTTGAATTGAAAAAGTTACATATATCTAACTTTTATTTGAATTGCAAAATATCTTAATAGAACTATAATATTCTCTCTAATTAATATCTTTATTAAATAAATTTATTTCCTGTTATATTAATGATCTTTTAATTATTGTTTATTTATCCCCCTTTTTTGGTTATATACATGTATTCAACTTTTTTTTTTGTGAATGAGAATTTTAAACATAATGGAACTTTAGGTGAGTGTGTTTTATATTGGGTTCATCTCTTTGTATTATATCTACTACTTTTATAATAGATTTTTATTTTCATTTAATGCATTTTAATTTAAATGATTAAACAATTCTTGATTGACTTATGTAATTAACAAGAAAAAATATCAATATAATGTACTAAAATAAAATTATAAGTATCATATGTTAATGTACAAAAATACACATGTTAGATATATATTTTATTTTTCATCCTTTGTTAAGGTAAAATTACTAGAAAAGTAATTTTGTACCTAATTGATTGTCTTGCACACTTTCGTATGATGGGATGATCTTTCATTACTATTAAAAGATTAATTGAGAATCTAAATTTGGATAGTTAATTAAAAAAGTATATTTTGAAATTATTCAGTTAAATTTTGAAACTTAATATGTGACATTTAAAATAAAAAATAAAAAAACATAATTATTAAGATAATTTGATTTAATTTTTAATTTACAGGATGGGATAAAAAAAGAGTAGCATTACATATTTAAAAATTTTTATTTTAAATAATTATCTTAAATTATATAATATTTATCCATTGATTGGTGAGATAATATAATTAATTAACATGAATTTTATAATAAATAATCTATCAAGCCTATGTTGTAACAGTTGCAGCGTGAACGGTTTTTGTCTTTTGTGGTAAAATTACATTACAGTCCCTTAAATGTTTTATAAAATACAATAAGCAAAAAATTTTATAAATATTTACATATAAGTCATTTTTCAGATTTATTTTTATTATTTAAATTTATTATTAATTATATTTAATTATTATTTTATTAGTTATTAATATATAAATATAATATGATATAATAAAATAATGTTCTAATATAATTTATTTTTATATTATAATATTTACATATAAGTCTTTTTTTTGATAAAATGACATTTGAAAAGAATTTTAATAGTTGTTGTTGTTGTTATTATTATTATTATTATTGCTATTAAATTTTTTTATTTTTATTTATTTTAATTATTATTATTAATAAAATTTATTACTTTTATTAATTTAATTGTTATTATACCGTAATTAATGTATTATTATTAGTATTAATATTTCTATTATTAAAATATATTAACTGTATTATTTTAATTACTATTAACTATTATTTTAATTATTATAAAATTTAAAATAATAAAAAATAATTATTAAATTTTAATAATAATAATAACAATAGTTAATAGTAATTAAAATAATACGATTAATATATTTTAATAATAGAAATATTAATACTAATAATAATAAATTAATTACGAATAATAACAATTAAAATAATAAAAGTAATAAATTTTATTAATAATAATAATTAAAATAAATAAATAAAATTTAATAAATAATAATAATAATAATAAACAAATAAATTAAAATTATTTTCAAATGTCATTTTTATAAAAAAGAATTATATGTAAATTTATAATATAAAATAAATTATATTATAACATTATTTTATATATTTATATATTAATAACTAATAAAATAATAATTAAATATAATTAATAATAAATTTAAATAATAAAAATAAATCTAAAAAAAATTTATATGTAAATATTTATAAAATGTCTTACTTATTTTATTTTATAAAAAATTTAAAGGACTGTAATATAATTTTATTATAAAAAATAAAAACAGTTATACGTTACAACTATTGCAACATAAGCGGACCCCAATTAATGAGTGCAAGGCGGTTATTTGGCATAAAAAAGAATAACACAATGTGACAGCACATAATTTAAGGCAAGTAATGGGTCCAGCACTCGCCATCAATTAAATGCAATCGATGTAGTGTGCCGTATTTGTAGAGTTAGATTAATGAAAGTGCTTGCATGTTTTGATAAATTTATTATCACCCAATTTTTCAACATTGAAACTTCCCAACCGCTGCTATTGCTGTATTAATAGATATTACTTCCACAATGCCCTCAAATTTAGGAGAAATTTTAAAATATATTAGAGATATTATGTCAATTATATAATAAATAAATAATATTATAATATATGTATATTTATTTTAATAAATTATTTATGTAAATAATAATTATATTATATTCAATTACATATGTCATACATACATTAGTTAGTTATATTATATCAGATGTATTTTAATTTGACACTCTTACATTCATATTTGAAAATCCCATCATATGTTTGTACTCTTTAGAATTAAAGTAAAATGTGTCATGCTTATAGTTCTTCCAAATGTATTCCACAGGATATATTTAAGGAATGACACTTTCGTGTTTACAGGTTTTGGGTTTTATCTATAAATTACTCACCATAATTTTACAATACCCTGCTATCCCTTATATCAAAATTTTCATAAAAAAACTGATCGTCGCCACAAAAATAACGACTTTATTTTTGTTAAAATTTTAGTGTTAAAAGGGAATAGAATATTAAGAAATGTTCGAAGGATTTGTGATAAAACAAAAAAAAAAATTGTTGGACGAGAAAATGTTAGAAGGATAATTGTAACACGTTGTATCTTGTGGCATTGTCCCCAAGGAGCCCTGGCCCCACGAAGAGTCAAAGAATTATTTTAAGGGTGGTGATATTTCCACCCCACAAATTATGTAAATTGTGGCCCCACAAAAAGTAATTATAAAATTTTAAATATTACTTTTAAAAATTTTAAATAAAAAATTAAGGAATTAATCAATTAAATCTTTTCTTAAATTCTTAATTTATTTTTGTGACTTTTTTTATGTTTGACTACTAAGATTCTTGTTTAAATTTAAATTACTATTTTATCCTTAAAATGTAAAAGTACAAAAAATTTACTTCAACTTCAACATTTTTTATTTTATACAAAATTCATTGTTTCTAAATGGTCAATTCTACTTTACTAGCATGGTTATTAACCTTTAACAAACATTATATTTTTGTGAGTCAATACTCATGTAAATTATTAGGCTATTAAATTTATATCATTTACACGTAAAATATTAAAAATTATTAGACTTCATTTAAAAAGTTAGATAATAATTCACAAAATTAATACTTAAAGTATTAGATCTGAAGAACACATTATCTTGAGGTTAAGTAATTTTATGCCATAACGATTACATAATTAAATGAAACTCATATTAAAACAATCTTCATAGTGAAAAAACTAAGTAAAACAATATAAGAATGATTTAATTGATTAATTATACACATATTGATATTGATTTGTATTTATCAAAAATAATGTGCATTTATTATAAATATTCTTTAGAAGTGAGGTGGGTTTACTGAATAATGGGGTGGAAATATCCCCACTTATTTTAAATGCTAGTATAAAACATGATTATTATATATATTTTAGACCTTAAAATTATATTTATTTGTAATTGGCTCCAGTCAATTATGGCTAAATACAAAGAAACCCAAATAGCTTTTATGAATTTAGTTTATAGGGGTAAATTTTATTATATTTTAACCCAAAATAATTGTTATTTACAACAAAAAGGCACCACAAATCGAATATTCTAGGTTTCCCCACTGTTTTACCTAGACTTACTGGTAGCATCATCATCGTATAATTTCTTTAAAAGGACATTCTCATGTGTAACGCCCAAAAATAAAAGGAGCCTACAACTTAATTTGATTTAAAAAAGTAGTATTTTTTTGCCAGCAAAATTTACATTCTATCTTTTTTTTTTTTTTAAAAAAAACAAATTGTATTGCTCCTAGTCACATCTTAATTTTCATCTAAGTATAGAGGATGTACCAACCTATCTCTCTTATTTTTGTGCTTAGCTCTATTGATGTTGACAAAATCCAAATCTATCGGCAATGCCAAGAGCTAGTCCAAAAGTTGTGATTCAAAAATATTAAATTAAGGTAAAATAAGTTTTTTTATGCATGAAGACTTAAACCAGAAGGAAAGTGATTGAAGCGTGTTAAATGAAGAATTGATAAAAGTACTTTACTACTATCAATCAATATAATATTGATGGGCAAAGAGAGAAAAATAAGGATTTGGAGCTCAAAATCTTCAATTATTGACTACTCATGAATTCCACCGGAATGATATTAATTTCTTTCAAGAACGTCTTAGAAATAGACAGACGAGAAGGGGAAAAAATAGAAAAATCAACATGGAGGGTAATTTATAAATTACAAACAAAGAGCCATATAACATAATACATTGTTTTTAATTAATTTGTAAGGTTAAAAGGAGAAAAATTCCAATAAATGCTACATAATAATAATTGGTACACATAACACAAAAAAACATATATAAGTTAAGACAAGTGGAATGGGACTTGACAAAGCCGTTGAAAGCCGGCCATATATAACAAACAAATCAATTAAAACATTAAACCCTCTCTAGCCGGCTCTCTTCTCTTTTTCTCTCTATTCTTTTGCCAACCCATTAAAACAGTTAAAACCCTCTTATATATTTTTTTCTTCTTCCTTTTAAACCCATTTGGCTTGTGCCATTTCATTGGATGACCTAACATTAATTTTTTGTTCCCTCTTCTTTCTCTAGCTACAGCTACACTTCTTTTGATCATTTTAATGGCGAAAACCTCAAGGCAAAGCCAAAAGAACACTACTACAAACCCTAGCACAACTACAAACCCTAATAACAATAATACAGTCGCCACCAAGACTAAGAGAACAAGAAAAAGCGTGCCCCGTGACTCGCCGCCGCAACGTAGCTCGATCTACCGAGGCGTTACCAGGTTGTTTTTATTGATCAAAGTCGCATATCCATTTTCATAAAGTGAAATTTTATATTTTCCTTTCTGGTGTTTCAATATTTTCATGAGGTTTTATATTTTTGCCTTACCCGTATATTTGATAATTTATTAATTGAATGGTTCAGGCATCGATGGACGGGACGATATGAAGCTCATTTGTGGGATAAAAATTGCTGGAATGAGTCTCAAAACAAGAAAGGGAAACAAGGTTTATTTCTTTTTAATATTTTTGTTCATTTTTATTCTTCTTTCTTTTAAAATTTTTGGAAATGGTGTTGTTGCTAATTTTTCTTTTTTCAAATATTCGGATTCGGATGTCAACATTGATGGTGGTGGTTGGATTGATTCAAATTGAAGTACAGTATACCTAGGTGAGTTTTGATTTCTCTTTAACATTTTTCTTTTATAACCTTTCATTTTCCTGTCATTTGGAGAAGACAGTAGTGCCATCATAAAAAGCATTTTCTTCTTTTTTTTTTTTTGACCTTTACACTTTTTTTTCTCTTTCTTCTTGCACTTTTGAAAATTTTGGTAACCAGAAAAATGTCATTCATTTTAAATCATTTTCGAAATTACTTGATTTAAATTAATTGCTCAATTAATTTCGAAATTGGGTTGGTTTCGTTAGGTGCTTATGATAATGAAAAAGCAGCAGCACATGCCTATGATTTGGCAGCATTGAAATATTGGGGACATGATACTATTCTTAATTTCCCAGTAAGTTTAATTAATTAATTTTGCATTTTGATCACTTTTAATTTGTAGCAGGGTTTTGTTTTTCTTAATTTTTTACTTCTTACCATGGTAATTATAGCTTTCGAATTATGAAGAAGAGCTCGTAGAAATGGAGGGTCAGTCAAAAGAGGAATATATTGGTTCTTTAAGGAGGTAATTAATTATTACTAAATTGATATAATACTGAATAAATGATCATGTTTATATTTTTTTTAGTAATGATAATGTATATTTGAGAAATCGACTAGTTGTTGATTAGATAATATTTTCTGTTTTGTTCAATTAAAAATACAGAAAAAGTAGTGGATTTTCTCGAGGGGTCTCCAAATATAGAGGCGTAGCAAGGTAATAACTAACAATTCATTTGAATTTAGAACTTGCAGATAATTCTTTATTTGAAAAAAAAAAGTTATAGAGAATCCAATCCTCAAATTTAGCTGGTTTTAAAAAAATTATATTTGCTTTTACTTAATCTTTTGCAAATTCAATGATATTTCAATCAAAATTTTCAAAATTTTATCCTAGTTTTAGGATATTTTCCCAATTCATGCTGTTTTTTCCCACTTTCCTAAAAGAAAGGAAGGATACTTTAACGTACGTGCACGTCTTCTCACATCCACATGTTCTCATTGACAAACTTTAATGAATTGAGAAGCAGCTGTACCAACATTTGAAAGGCACATTTGTCCAAATAATGTGGAATGTGGCAATGGCCAACAAAGTAGTCATGCCTTGTGTGCACTAATGTCAAAAAAAGTGTGGCAATAATTTGAAAGTTGGCTTCTAAATTTGCAGACACCATCACAATGGCAGATGGGAAGCTCGAATTGGCAGAGTATTTGGCAACAAATATCTCTATCTTGGAACTTACGGTATAAATTATTGTTCTTTTTAATATAATGATACAGTCAATTTTCGACCTTTATTTTTTTTTTATTTATTTTTTTGGTGCTCTCCGGCTCTGCGTTAAAGAAAACAAAAATTCGCACTATGACCATAGACTGCACTATATATTTTTCATACAATAATCTATATGTACGGCTATAATTCAAATCTGTATGCGGGTCCGCACCTGAGAAAACGTATATAGTTATGACAAGTTATATAAGTAAATGCTTGCTTCAAAATTATATAATTGATAATTACTATACATCACACACATTCCTAGCCACAGTAGAACACAAAAGAGTTCCTCCAAAGTATTAACTCTAGTGCATGATCTTATGCACGATCTTATGCTATAATCAGGTTAGACAGTCCAGTTTATGCGCCACATGTCACTATAAATGAAATATAGAATTTTATATAACAATAGACTCCAAGTGAATAAAGCGTATACATGCTGGTGGGAGTCATTTTCAAACAATAAATAAAACATTGTATGGTCAATTTGAATACCTGTAATCACATTGAGTTGGTTGAGATATAGATCGCCGAACTTCACCTGCTTATCCAACTATTTAAGATTTCAAAATTCAGTGGAATAAAATTTTCAACACTCAACCAAAATCTGCATACGCAATTAAATTCTCCACTTTATTAGATCTTCCTTTCTTATTTTCCCCAAACTGTCCCTAACTCTTTTTATTTTTTATTTTTTATAAGCTACTCAAGAAGAAGCAGCTCAAGCCTATGACAGGGCAGCAATAGAGTATCGTGGACTTAATGCTGTCACCAACTTTGATCTCAGCAAATACATTAAGTGGTTACGTCCAAATAATAATCAAAATAACCCTAACCCTAGCAACCCTCAACAAAACCCTAATAGTGAAGATACTAGTCCAATTCCAAAACTAAACCAGGAAACCTCAAGCAGTAGTGACACATCGGCACCTCCGCTGCGGTCTGGTGCTACCGAACGAGGTGGCGGCACGGCGTCATCGGCATTAGGGCTTTTATTACAATCCTCAAAATATAAGGAAATGGTGGAGAAAACTTCAGCAGATTGTTTATCTATGTCATCAAAACCCGGTCCTTCACATCGAAGTTTTCCTGATGATATTCAGACAACATTTTTCGATTGTCAAGACTCTGGCAGCTATACGGAGGGTGATGACATTTTATTAGGTGACCTAAATCCATATATTTTTCCAATTTTTTATAGTGAACTTGATAATTAGAGACAAAGCCTGAAGCTCACTGATGAAATAAGTCACATCTTTACAATTTACTAGAAAATATCATTATTTTTGTTAATATTTTGAAGGCAAGGAAGGTGAATCGGGAACAAAAGTAAAGGCAGAGGTACAAGCAAAGGACTAAATTCAATTTTAATTTCTTTTAATTTTCTTTCTACTTATATTTTTTTTTCTCTATCAAAACTAGGAAGAAGAGCTGATTTGTATTAATTGGTTCATTTACATGTAGATACTGGTTGATGTCGACAATTGTTTATCTATTAATTATGTTTTAATAAGACAAATTGTGGCTTGTAAGGGCCTCACTTTGATTTATTTGTTTCTAGTGTCCTCTCTAATAATATTATTTAACTCCCAGTGACATTCAATTATTGAATAATATCATAAAGTAATAATTACATTTATCATTTAACAAATGAGTGATATATAACATTGAGGCTCAAGTTGGGACTCAAATTTTGGATTCCTAGCATTCTTGATATTATTTTTCTCTCTAATAGGGTTTTAACATTCAATCTTCAATGATTATACACAATGTTGCCATATCTAATTATTCCTGCTCAAGCAACTCTATGGAGAAATTAATTAATAGATAGAAATTTATAAATTAATTTGACAGAATAAAGACTAATAGAATGAGGTTGAACAAGTAATCTTAAATAATCAACTAATTCAAATTCTTTGAAGTCATTAATTAATTGTTAAAAGAGAGATTCAATTTCTGGTATTTTCAGTTTTGGACGTTATATATAACTTACTTTCACGTGAGTGCTGATAATTGAAAGATAATTTGATATAAATTGAAGAGCTGAAGAAAATACTATTTCTTTTTCATATTTTTCTTTACACGGTCGTATACAATTTATACAAAGATAAGGAGCTATGTTAGGACTATGTTATGCCTTGACATAGGAGAGTTCGCTATTATACGAAGATTGTGATTAGAGTAAGTTTAGGCTAAATCTAATACTAGCTGTTGTTGACAAGTTTTGAACTTGGTAAGCCTTTAGCTAAGGCTAAGCAAAATGCTAGATTATCATTAAAATGATTTGAGGAAAATTTATTCCTTCTTTTAGAGAGTTCATGATTGCCTTGCTGTCATTGTCTTGGTTGTGGTTGATTTGAAATTGATTCTTATCAGCCCCCTTAAACTAGAATTGCCATGGGGTGTGTTCCAAGTTTGCGCCAAAATTTTGAGAACAACACTTTGGACAATGGTTTAGTGAATAAATCTGCCGTTTGCTGTGGTGATGGAATATATCTTGTGTTGAGTAATTCACTTGTTACTTTCTCACGAACAAAGTGATAATCAAGCTCAATGTGCTTGGTCTATGCATGGAAAACGGAATTTTTTTATATATGAAGGGAGCTGATATTGTCACATATAAGAATTGGAGGCTTTATCAAGTTGATGCCAATTTTTTTGAATATGTATGTAAGTTAAGTGAGTTCGACTACTATAGATGTCATGCAACAATATTTAGCTTCCGCATTGGAACGAGCAACGGTGGTTTGCTTTTTCGAATGCCATGAGATACCATTTGATGTAAGATAAATGCAGAAGCCACTAATACTCCGTCGAGTTGAATGGCAACTTGCCCAATTTGAATCTAAGAACCCATAAAGTGTCAAGGAACTTTGTTTCAAATAGCGAAGTTTGTGGTTAAATGTTCCTTTAAGGTACCACAATATCAATTTGACGGCTCGAAGATCAGCCTTTGTTGGTTGTTGGAATTTTTGACACACTTTGTTGACTACATGTGTGATATTTGGTCTGGTAAAAGTAATGTATTGAAGACTTCCCAGGATTTTTTGATATTTAGTAGCGATGGCAATGGGGCAGATATGGGTTGGATTTGTTTTGCTCCAGATCCAGATCCATAATAAAAATTGAGATCCATATATGCTCCAAATCCTTCATAGACCTATGTTTTTCGCTCCATATCCGAATCCAAAAAATAAATAAATATCTATATCTGCTCCAAATCCGAAAAAAAATATTAAAATCCAAATCTATTATAGACCCATTATGAATTTTAAAACTCAATAATAAAATAGTAATAATTTTTAAGAATGAAAATTAAAGACTAAAATGTATTAATAATAATTAAATTATATAAGTTGTCTCAAAAATCTAATAAATATTGTAGCTTATGCTTTTACATCAAAACAAGTAAATAAGAAAGATAATAAAACATCCATCAAAAGTAATTGCAGGAATAAGGTCAATCTAATATTCTACTGTCTCCATCATCTTGATATCATGACACAACCATCATCATTCCTACAACATTAGATAATGATATATAAGTTAAATATGATTTATATTTACTGCTTTATTATTTTTACTATGACTATATTTAACTAAATATATGAATGGCATAGTTAATTTCACCTCATCCATGTCCATATCTTCTGAATACGTCAATCTGGTATGTATTGAAGCACATGAATTTGATTATGAGCACAAAAATTAAATAAAAAATTAATTAATTAGAAAAGATAATTAATAGAAAATAAAGAATTCAATTATAAAAATTCGTACTAGCATCTTCAGCCAACAACCAATCTTGACAACACATTAAAGCCTTTAATGTATTTGGACGGAGTCTATTGCGATGTGGTGTCACAAATCTACCACTAGTACTAAATGCAGACTCAGATGCAACTGTGGATATAGGAATGGCCAAAATATCTCTAGCAACATTGCACAAAGTAGGATATTTAGATCCATTCATCTTCCACCACCCCGATATGTCAAAGGTATCAATTCGAGATAGGACAGATTCCTCCAAATAATAGTCGAGCTCAGACTTCACATGGTCAATATTAGTACTTTGATTAACAAATGTTTCAAAACTAGCTCGACGTTGTTCCCTTCCTAAATGAAATGCTTCCATTAGAGATTGAGTAACTAAAGGCTCATTAGATTGATAAACATGTCCATATGATTTTGACTTCAACTGATATTCTTTCACTAAATCGTAACAATATTTACGGACACTCCTAATTCTATGTTCACAATCAACTCCGTAAAGCATAGGAAAATAGTATTCTACTAGTTTCATCTTATATCTAGGGTCCAAAACAGTTGTTTCTACAATCAACTCATTAACTGCACTCTAATATTTGTCATATTTTTCTAACATTTTCTTTGCCATTATCCTTATTTTATCATTGTTAGAACCGAGCCACTTTGAAATAGATATCATAATCTCACAAATATAATAAAAATACAAATTCATTGTAGGATATTTCATGCCAGAAAATAGCTTTGTAACTTCATCAAATAATTCAAGCCTACAACAAATTTCTTTTGCAAACTCCCAATCTTCTTCACTAGGCAATGATTTATATTGCGGTTCTCGTGGTTTTAAACGAGAAAAGACATCTTTATGAACTAAAGCAGTGTCAAGCATGTAATAGGTAGAGTTCCACCTCGTTTTGCAATCAAGAATCAATTGCTTTGTGCTTGAAATTTTTAATTCATGAATAGCCTTTATAAATTTTTCATGCCTTTTGGGTGTCATTTTCCAATAAGAAACACTATTACGAATTCTCTCAATACTTTCGCTAATGACATCTAGCCCATCCTTCACTATCAAATTCAAGATGTGTGCACAACAAACTATATGGAACAACCTTCAATTTAATAACAATGAATTAGAAAGTTTGTCTAAAAGGATATCAACCATAGCATCATTAGCAGTGGCATTATCAACTGTTAAAGAACACAATTTTCCATCAATATTCCAATCCAATAAGCACTCCATTAAATCATCGTAAAGTACCTCAGCAGTGTGTGGATACATCACATGTATAAACCTAAATAAAAATGACAAACAGAAGATAACAAAAATATTATTATATGAATTGAGTGTTTATTAACCATAATGAAAAGGAAACGACAAAGATGCAAATAAATAATACAATAGAAAGTATCTTATAAGGCGACTTTGCAACCTCCAAGAATTATCTATAAAATGTGTGGTGACAACCATGTAACCCATATTCGATTAAGTCCATAAATCAATAGTAATAGAAATTCTACTTTCATTGCTCGCTAACAAATTCATTATTTTAGACTTTTCATACTCATATCGCTTGAAGATATCTTTCTTCAGCGTATTCCGAGAAATAACCTTAAACAAGGGTTGTAAAGAACCAACAAACTTCCTGAATGCAGAATGTTCAACCATGCTAAGAGGGTATTCATGCTTGATAATCATATTTATTGTTGTGCAAATTTTATTGAACTCGCAAGTGCACGAATCTATTGTAGAATAGATTAATGGTGACGAGTGTCGATCCCACGAGGAGGTGGATTTTAATTATGTGTAGAATAAATTTTCTGAGTTGGTGGTTGGATTTATAATGAAAATGATGTAGGCTATCAATTAATTTAAATTAAAGTGGTAGGAATAAACTATTAAAATGAAATGCTTTGATCTCCGGATCTGTACTCAACATGCACCATCGGCTTAATATTAATTATTAGTACTAATTAAATCATGAAGGGGGAACTTCCACTCATCATGAACCACGCTCTAATAGATATGGTGCTAAGGGCTTCCCGTGCAAATAGTAATAACCTTGCCTAGGGAGACGGTTATTCCAGATATCCGCACAAGATTATTACTATCCGTCTACGAAAAGTCAAAACAACCACATAAATTAAAGGGGGAAGGAAAAGTAAATTTACCAAATTAAGCCCATGGAGCATGTTGAGACTTCACCTTCAACCCAAGCTTGAAAGGAAATTAGCCACTCATATTTGAACTAGGGGTAAAATGGGAATTTTATTAAAATACGTAGAAAATACAAGATGGAGATGGAATTAGAGAAAATGGAGTCCAAAAATGGATTCGGGGTGTGTCAAATTAAGGGGAGGGAGCCCTTTTATAGATACACCGAGTAAATCATGGCCATCGATCAAAACAATTTCGACGCCGGGATTACCACGTGGCAAGCTCCTATTGGATGGAACACATCATCGTGGCTATTATTCTCGTATATGCATGTACCGCATACACATTTTTTCGATCCACTAACATTCTGCCACGTCACCACAACATTTTTGGTCCAATAGTATCGTGACACGCCATCGTGATCAACGCCACATCATCAGTCAACGCCACATAAGTGGTCAATGCCACATCATTCGTCCAATCAAATGCCGCCATGTCATCGTATAGTGCCACGTCCATCGCATACGCAGTGCCACGTCAACAGAAAGTACATGTGAACAGCGTCTGTGAATACGATTGCAGACGAAGAACATATATATCAACCGTATGTGTGAGCGAACAAAGACCGTATATGTAAATAGTACCGTTTTTCTTTTTATACTCCTCCTAAGGTTTTCGACTGTCCTGAGTTCAAAAGTGCTGTCCGTTTTTTCATCTGATATCTCGTTTATTGTGAAATGACCATGATATCCCCTAAAATACTTAATTAAAATAAAACATACATAATTAAATTACAAGAGACTTAAAGACATAAAAATAGGGATGTTAGTGAGACTTGGAGTGTAAAATGATGATTTTCTCCACTATAAATACACACTTTCTAGTACTTAACACACCCCCAACTAGCTTGTTGCTAGTCCCTAGCAAATTAAGCGAAAACAAAAGTCAATTTTTTTTTTTAAACTGTGGTATTTATTCAATCAGACTAATGTTAACGATCAAATAAAAGTATAATTATTATCTACAGTCTAAAGAAATATCATTCCCACATCAACTCTCCACATGAATCAGTTTAGAAAACTTTGTCACAACTTTAGTAATCGAGTCACTTTCAATAATAACATATCAAACCCCAAAATCTCACCTAGTAATGAATGACTCTCACAAAGAAATTAATCCCAAAAATAATCACTCCAGGTGATTGATTGCAAATTGAGTGAAAATAATAAAGAAATAATATCACACACTCTCACCAAGGTGACAAAAATATGCACTCAACTTAGAAATAGTACGATTTTAATGCTAATCAAACCAATACATTCATCATCCTTTTTTTTTTCTTTTTTTTTCTAAGATGCATTGCCACATCTTTTCAACCCATATAACTAGTTTCTATTTCAGACTATAGTTCCCTAAAATCAAGAAGGACTTTTATTAGGATGTAACGTAGGTTAGGGACGTGGCTAACAAAGAAAGGATAATAGGAAAAACAAAATATATGTTTGAAAAATAGAGAACTTTGGAGATTGTAGAGGTCTTTTCACTCGCTTTTTTAATTAATTAATTTATTTATTTGTATACATATTTTTTTCTTTTGTTTCTTTTTCTCTTTCTTTTTTTAAGACCCTTTTTTTGTGAATGCAAAATTATCTCTATTTTCAAACATAAATGGGTGGTGGGAAATACAAAATATAAGGTGATACTCCACATTGGAGTGGGGACAAGATAATAGGTTGCCAAAAAAAAAAGTCTTTATTTTTAAGGCTCAAAGGGGTTAACTATGGATACATATTAATAGGGTTGGCTAGAAAGGCTCAAACGGACCAAAGATGGCCTTTCATCTTTTTAGGGTTCTAAATAATCTTCCATATCTACTAGTTAGATGGACCTTCAGATGTGGCAACACACACCTTTTTTTTTTTTTTATAAAGAAATTTGGATATAATGTATAAAGAATAAACCGCAAGTTTGAACGAAGAATGGCAAAAAGGGGTTACTCCAAGAAAAATAACAGCTCAAAAACTCGAAATTATTATGACATGTGCATTCTTTCAAGAACTTATAGTTGTCTTCAACATCAACATGTGAGTAGTAAACATGTGTAACATAACTAAAGACCAAAGATAATACAAATACTAAAATTTAAAAGTTATCATGTCATTTAATTATGAAAAGATCACACAAAATATATATTTATTTTTTTAAAATTCTACCCCAAACCTAGTCTTAGTCATGAAAATTATGCATGCAGAATGGTGAAAATGACATAGAAAAGCTAATTGGTAAAAGAAGTTAGAAAGATCACACTTAAAATGACTGTCAAAGCAAGAAATGTTTGAATTTTTTTTTTTTATAATAAGAAGATGCGTTTCTAGAGTCGTTACACTCCATATTCACCATCTTTGACTAAAAATTTAAATTACGCTTAGTTTCTAAAAAACAACTACACCAAGATTGGAGATATTCCACAATTGTCAACTATTCCCTCCCCCAACTGCAACAAAACATTGTCCTCAATGTTGAAAGAAAATAGGGTTTATGAGACATCACACGAGTCGTCGCATCACGTAAGGAAATATTTACAAGCGAGAGTTAAATCTAATTTGCACTTCTACTACGGCTATCGTTACCATCATTAGTTGGCCATTCCAACATAAGGGTCTTGGATCCGCTCGGGCCTATAAGCTTGTAATGATCAAGTAACTCGTTAGCGATGAGCACAAATAAAGATTTTTTTTGCTGTGAAAGGGATGAAATGGTTTTTTATTGCATGGTTAAGAAATGCGATGAAGCCATCATAAAAGTTATTAACATTTAACAAATCGATGGGTTTCTGATGAATGTTCAGATGGGCACAAGATGCTAATGTGATTAGTGCCTCTAGAGTTGCAAGATCTCCCGTAAGAAAATAAAAGCATTAGCATGATTCAACATTTCGATTATTCTTTCTGCATACCCGAGACGACTAACTCTTCTCCATTGGTGAGTCGACATACAAATGCCCCAACGATTTGAGGCTTCTGGGATGATGCCTAACACTTGGCTCCTCCGAGATAAACAACCGAGACTAGTTTTGAAAAACCTCCGTCAACTCCTCCATAAACCAGATGCAAATTTCTTTCACATGCTGCTGACCAAGATCGATGGCTGCCTCAACGAACTCTTTATGTTTGCCATAGTTAAATCCAGAGAGCACACAATTGTTCTTGAATTGTTTATTGGGAGTAGCTGCCATTGGGATGCTTTTAAAAATAATTTGTGAGTCTAAAAGAAAATGATCATATATCAAGGATCTTGGTGACAATGATTTACAGCTGTATAGGTGGTAGCATGTCTATGTCAATTAACGCAGAAAGACATGGCTCGAGAGTCAAAAAGGAAATAGTAAAAGAAAAACAATAAATTTTTAAAGACAATATTTCAATTGATAAAACAACAAAGAAATAAAACAACAAGAAAATAAAACAACAACAAGAAAAGGATATTTACAAGTAGTTGTGATTGCGGGCTCACATCTTCCTCTCCTGGTTTTACGCCCGTAAACGGCTTGAACGCCCTCTCTACGGGGTCGAGGATAGGCTTCCCATCCAGCTTTCTTATAAACCGCAAACAGGTCGTTTATAGTCGATTCCCAAGACTATATCGGACACGTTTTTCAAAATAATGGCCATAACCTGAGAATTGCTTCTTTGACATATCCACGGGATGCGTTTTCAAGAGACAAAAGGATATCATCCAATGACTCTTTATTCAAGCCATCCCTAATGAATTGAATCTTATCTTCCCTCAAGTTATCGGACATCATTCCAAAAGAACAAGGATTTTTATCGCATTTCATCCTCGCACACTTATGACAATTAACATGAAGTTTTTCACCTTCTTCGTTTTCTCGAGTAATTTCCTTTACCACAAACCAGCATGTATGCAATAAATTTAGAGGCAACTCACCTACCAAACGTACTTTGGCTTCGATTAACCAACGGATGTCAGCAGGATGTTATTTCTCATAAGCAATTGCATGCGTCGACCAGCTTTATAGATCGTAGGAGGGCATTCGAGGAAGTGAAGGAAATCGCTTGTGAAGTTTTTAATCATGTTTCCGTCCATACCTTCTTCTCGTGAATATTAGTTATTATGGGAAAATAAAGTAACCGACTTTGATTGTCACTTGAGTACCGTTATCCGCCACTTAACCGGGTAACAAACTAGAGAACACACAAAAAGAAAAGAAAAGAAAAGAAAAGAAAAATAATAATCTCACAATTGTCCTCTTATGAGTTTTCCTCAAGTTCGATTTGGGTTTCGTTGATACCTCCTCAATTTCTTTGAGTTGTCTTTCTAGATCTTCAACGCGTGGGATACCAACTCGGAGGTTGCAGCTTCCAAATACGATGCGTTTACAAAATCGTATCCGCTTCTCGATGAGATTGTACACGTTGAAGTTGTCTCGAGAATGTTCAAGAGAACTGTCTAGTTGAGAACACATAATTAGAAGTGATAAAAGAAAAATCTGAATGATTAAATAAACACACTTTCACAAAAATTTAAATCACCAAAAGAAGAAATAAATAAGAAAAATTCTTAATTTAAATTTGGTGAGGTCACTCAAATCTATTTCGATGCCTTTTTTCACGTGGTTGGTACTCTAGATATGGCTTCAATCTTTGACCATTAACTTTAAAAATTACACCGTTTCTTTGGATCCTTAATTTTAAGCTCGCTTCCATATGAAAAAACAAGTGTGGACTATAAAGGGACCATCCATCGATAAGCGTAACTTACACTTGGAATAGGCGCAAGTGAGAATTGAATAAAAGTACTTTCTGACCTGGTGTGAAAGATTTTCTTAATAATTTGCTTGTCATGAAAGACTTTCATTCCCTTTTGTAAATCTTGGCATTTTTGTATACATCATTACGACTTTCTTCAAGTTCCATTACGCCGGAGTTGTGATTTTCTTTCTAAGTTAGCTTCACATGTCAAAGTTGAATTTCTTCCCGGATGCCTGATGCTCAAGTTTTGGTGGTGATTGTGATGATGGACTCGATTTCTTCTCTCGATGGTGCTAGTTGTTCCACTCTTGACTTCCATTTGTTAATGTCCATGGATGGTCTTTGAATCGAGTAAGGCGTTGACTTCATCTATTGATCTGTCAATATCAAAATTCAAACCAAAGTGAGTTAAACATGTTTGTAAAGGGTCATCACTAAGATTTGAAAGAAAAGTATTATCAACTAATTCTTCGATTAAATCCACATCAACAATTTCATCATCGTGATTGGGAGGTTGTTTGGCGATGTTGAAGATATTTAGCCCATCGTCATATTGCCAAAGGACAACCGCATATTTCCGATCCCGCATTGAATGTGAAGCATCGGCGCTGCCAAGAAAGGTCGCCTAAGATAATGGGGATCCTTGCTTTCCTTGAATCCTGGACTGGTTGAGTGTCAATTACAATGAAATCAACAGAAAATAAAACTTATCTACCAGTATAAAGACGTCCTCCACAATACCACAAGGTTTTTCATGGACCGATCTGCAAGTCAGAACACCAGGTTGGGTGTAATTCTCCCACCCAAGTTTCAAAATCTTGAGTAAGGCAACGGATTTACACTAGCTCCTAAGTCCAACAAAGCATTCTCAATTGTGTGGTTCCCATACTACATGAGATAGTGGGGAGCCTGGGATCTTTGTATTTTAGAGGAAGTTTGTGTTGGAGTATAGAACTCATTTTTCTGTTAAAAATGCCTTCTTTTGAACATGAATGTTTTTCTTTTTTAGTACAAGGTCTTTAAGAAACTTGGCATAAGATGGCACTTGTTTTATAGCATCAAGCAAGGGATGTTAACACTTACCTGTTTAAAGATTTCAAAAATCTCACTTGTAGATTTTCCATGCTGCTTTAGCTAACCTCGAGGAAATGGAGCTTTGGGAACATATTCTCGTGGGTTGGTTTCTTCTTTCTCCTCCGATGATGAGTCTTCATTTCATTTACCTGGTACAATTTGAGTTGTTTTGATGGTACCGCATCTCCACTTTGTTGTCGACTTCTTTTCCTTTTCGCAAGGTCATGACGGCTTTGACCTCTCCATGCTTCTTGAGGTGAACTGCATGCTTGCTTCATACACTCCTTTAGGATTTGGCAGTTGACTTGGGAATTTACCTTTCTCAACAGTCATTGCCAAGGTCTGAACTGATGAAGCAAGTTGTCCCACCATTTTTCAAGGTTTGAAATTGATTGGGTTTGTGAGTTGAAACCCGCTCTCATCTCATTTCGTAGTTCATCAATGGTGCGGTTTTGTTGCTCGATTTTGGAGTGAATAAGATTCTTGAAACTTTGAAATGCATCCTCCATGGTCTAGGTTGAGAATGGTTTGGGTTATGATTATATGGTCTAAATGGTGGTTGAGAGGCTTGAGGATTTTGAGGTGGTTGCATTGGTGGAGGCTGGAGTAGGGCTGGAGGGGGTCCATTCTCGTTGGAATCCTTGAGACCATGAAAAATTGGGGTGGTCTCTCCATCCGGGATTATATGTGTTGGAGTAAGGGTTGTAGTTTGATGGCTTTCATTACATCTATGGCATTGGCTTGATCCGAGTATGAGTCCTGGTCATGTGGCTCAAAATCGATTTAGCGGTATTAACGATGCTTGATTTGTCGGAAAGACCTTCAACTATGTCTTTGACTTCTTTAATTTCTGAACTTGACTGCGCCATGTGAACCTCATTCACTCTTAACTCTTCTAGTACTCTGAATGAGCGACTCGTTGTTGGGAATTATCTAACTTGTCGTTTGGAAGAAATCCCAAATCTCGATGCAATTTTTGACATTAGCTCTCCTCCACTTGTTGCCATTAGCCATTCTTGCACATTTGGCAATAATCCCTCCAAAAAGTATTGGCATTGGTGCCATTTTTCGTACCCATGATGTGGACACTTTAGGAGTAGCCCATTGAATCGCTCCCATGCTTGAAAAATTGCTCGTCTTCTCTTTGGGTAAACTACAAATTTCCCCTGCGAATAGCATTGGTTTTATATCTTGGGAAATATTTATTCAAAAATTTTGTTACCATTTGTTCCCATGATGTAATGCTATTAGCGAGGCAATGCATTGAACCATGAGCGAGCTCTATCCTTTAAAGAAAATGGAAATAATCTAAGCTTAACATCATCATCCAAAAATTCTCATATTTAAAAGTTTGACAAATAGCATGGAAATCATTAGGATGATTATATGGATCTTCATTTTCTAGGCCATAGAATGTTGGGAGACAATTTAGCACACTAGGTTTTAATTCAAAACTCAAAGCGTACTACATTTGGGTATCGTATGCATGATGTGCTTCAATTAGCTAAGGGACTGAAGTAGTCCTTAAATGGCCTCTCTTGTGGTGCTGGTTGCAAATCCATTTCAAATTTATTTTTAATTTCAACGTGTTTGTGTGTGCGAAGTGTTTTTTCTAATTCAAAGTTTATAGGCTCAAGATTTGGTAATTGCGACCTACGACCATGCATGCAAAGAAAAAAATGATAACAAAATTAATAAAGATAAATAAGAGGGAGAAATTACAATACTAACCTTATTATGCTGTTACAAATTTGCTATGAAAATAACTCAAGCGCTAGATATAGAAAAGAAAATGCGTGAAACAAATTAAAATAAATTAAGAGGCGGTTGAACCTGCCGATTTCACAAAATAAAATAATAACATGAAAATTAAATTACGAGAAATTTAAAGAAGAGAAGAAAGAAAAGAAAATAATACCTACTTGAAATGTAATTTCACTTTTTTTCTCTCTCTTTTTTTAATAATAATAAATAAAAAAAAATATTACAAGGAAACAAATAAAATAAATAAATAAAGAAAAAAAAAAATTCTACAAATTAAAATACTTACCTCCCCAAGAACGGCGCCAAAACTTGTTGTGCAAATTTTATTGAACTCGAGTGCACGAATCTATTGTAGAATAGATTAATGGTGACGAGTGTCGATCCCACGAGGAGGTGGATTTTAATTATGTGTAGAATAATTTTCTACGAGTTGGTGGTTGGATTTATAATGACAATTATGTAGGCAATGTATTAATTTGAATTAAAGCTATTGGAATAAACTATTAAAATAAAATGCTTGGATCTCCTGATCTGTCTCAACATGTACCATCGGCTTAATATTCATTATTAGTACCAATTAAATCATGAAGGGGAACTTCCACTCATCATGAACCACACTTTAATAGATATGGTGCTAAGGGCTTCCCGTGCCAAATAGTAATAACCTTGCGCAGGGAGGCGGTTATTCCAGTAGATATCCAGACAAGATTATTACTTGTCTGTCTCTGACGAAAAGTCAAAACAACCACATAAATTAAAGGGAAGGAAAAGTAAATTTACCAAATTAAGCCCATGGAGCATGTTGAGACTTCACCTTCAACCCAAGCTTGAAAGGAAATTAGCCACTCATATTTGAACTAGGGGTAAAATGGGAATTTTATTAAAATACGTAGAAAATACAAGATGGAGATGGAATTAGAGAAAATGGAGTCAAAAATGGATTCAGGGGTGTCAAATTAGGGGGAGCCCTTTTTATAGATAAACTCGAGTAAATCATGGCCATCGGATTAAAACAATTTGGGCGCTCGGGATTGCGCCCGTGGCAAGTTCCTATTGGATGGAACACATCATCGGGCTGTTATTCGTATATGCATGTACCGTACACGTTTTTTCGATCCACTAATATTCTGCCACGTCACCGGTCAACATTTTTGGTTGATAGGATCATGACACGATCAACGCCACATCATCGATCAATGCCCATAAGCGGTCAATGCCACATCATTCGTCCAATCAAATGCCGCCACGTCATCGTACGATAAAGGTCAGCATACGATGCGATGAATTGCGTGAAACGATGTAATAGTGTCGATCAACAGTATATATCAACCGTCATCAGTATGTGTGAACGATCCGTATATGAAACAATACCATTTTTCTTTTTATGCTCCTCCTAAGGTTTTCGACGTCCACGAGTTCAAAAGTGCTGTCCGTTTTTCCATCGATCTCTCGTTTATTGTGAAATGACCATGATATCCCCTAAAATACATAAAATACTTAATTAAAATAAAACATACATAACTAAATTACAAGGGACTTAAAGACATAAAAATAGGGATGTTAGTAAGACTTGGAGTGTAAAATGATGATTTTCTCCATTATAAATACACACTTTCTAGTACTCAATGCCTGCGCCCATTTTTCCGCCGAGAAAAGGCCAAAATCCGTGAGCTATAGCACACGGATTGTGGCCAAATTTTTATGCGTTCGGGCGGCGTGGGATTTTGGGCTGGCGTGGTTGGGTTTGGTGGGAGTCGGTGGCGGGAGAAAACGGAATCCAATTCCGAGCTCGAAACTCGTTTTACGGCCATCTTACCGTGACGGGTGCCCAAACGGGTGGGCCCACTCGTCCGATTCGTGCAAAACCGGAGAAAGAAGTGGAAGGTAGGTGTGGATCTCAGTTTTTCTCCAAGAATACGAAGAAACGGCGAGGACCGTGTGCTCACCTTCGGCCAAATGCTCGCCCGCGGCCAAGGCCAAGCCACGCAGCCACCCCGCGGCCAACGCCAGGCACGGGGCCACGGTCGAGCTCCCTATCCTTGCCTCGGGAGAGCGGCCGGAGTGTGTGTTGGGTGTGCGTGAGAGTGTGCGACTGCCTTGGTCGCGAGCATATCTTGCATTTCGAGAAAGGCAAGTAGCCGACTGCGGCCAAGGCCAAGGCCGAGGCACAAAGCCACCCCGTGGCCAAGGCCTAGGCACGCGTCCACCCGCGGCCAAGGCCATGGCACCCAGCCAGCCCGCGGCCAAGGCCTAGTCACGCAGCCACCCGTAGCCAAGGCCTTGGCGGACACCACCCGGTGGCCAAGGCCAAGGCCATGGCACCCGGCCACCCGCGGCCGGGGCCTAGGCACGCAGCCACCCCGCGGCAAAGGCGAAGGCCGTGTCTTTGTCGCTCACGGATCTTGGCCAAGTTTCGCATTTCCGTGGCGGTGCAGGATTTTGGGGTGATGCATTATGTTGAGTACTAGAAAGTGTGTATTTATAATGGAGAAAATCATCATTTTACACTCCAAGTCTCACTAACATCCCTATTTTTATGTCTTTAAGTCCCTTGTAATTTAATTATGTATGTTTTATTTTAATTAAGTATTTTATGTATTTTAGGAGATATCATGGTCATTTCACAATAAACGAGAGATCAGATGGAAAAACGGACAGCACTTTTGAACTCGGGATGCGAACTTAGGAGGAGCATAAAAGAAAAATGGTACTCGTTCACATATACTGATCGTTCACACATACATACAGTGCGGTTATATACGATCGCATCTGTACACGATACTGTTCACGGCACTGTTCACATGTACTGTATGCTGACGTGGCACTGTACGATGACGTGGCACTATACGATGACGTGGCGGCATTTGATTGGACGAATGATGTGGCATTGACCGCTTATGTGGCATTGACCGCTTACGTGGCGTTGACTGATGACGTGTCACGAGCTTATTGGACCAAAAATGTTGACCGGTGACGTGGCAGAATGTTAGTGGATGGAAAAAACGTGTGTACGGTACATGCATATACACAGAATAACAGCCCCTGATGATGTGTTCCATCCAATAGGAATTTGCCACGTGGCGCAATCCTGAGCGTCCAAATTGTTTTAATCCGATGGCCATGATTTACTCAGTTTATCTATAAAAAGGGGGCTCCCCCCCCCTAATTTGAGACCCCTGAATCCATTTTTGGACTCCATTTTCTCTAATTCCATCTCCATCTTGTATTTTCTACGTATTTTAATAAAATTCCCATTTTACCCCTAGTTAAATTATGAGTGGCTAATTTCCTTTCAAGCTTGGGTTGAAGGTGAAGTCTCAACATGCTCCATGGGCTTAATTTGGTAAATTTACTTTTCCTTCCCCTTTAATTTATGTGGTTGTTTTGACTTTTCGTAGACAGATAGTAATAATCTTGTCTGGATATCGGCTGGAATAACCGCCTCCCTAGGCAAGGTTATTACTATTTGGCACGGGAAGCCCTTAGCACCATATCTATTAGAGTGTTGTTCATGATGAGTGGAAGTTCCCCCTTCATGATTTAATTGGTACTAATAATGAATATTAAGCGATGGTACATGTTGAGACATCCTAGATCCAAGCATTTTATTTTAATAGTTTATTCCAATAGCTTTAATTCAAATTAATACATTGCCTACATAATTGTCATTATAAATCCAATCACCCTCTTAGAAAAATTAATTCTACAAGTAATTAAAATCCACCTCCTCGTGGGATCGACACTGCCACCATTAATCTATTATACAATAGATTCGTGCACTTGAGTTCAATAAAATTTGCACAACAAGTTTTTGGCGCCGTTGCTTGGAGGTAAGTATTTTAATTTGTAGAATTTTTTTTTTCTTCTTTATTTATTTATTTTATTTGTTTCCTTGTAATATTTTTTTTTATTATTATAAAAAAAAAAAGAGAAAAAAAAAAGTGAAATTACATTCTGAAGTAGATATTATTTTCTTTTCTTCTCTTCTTTAAATTTCTGTAATTTAATTTTCATGTTATTTTTTTATTTTGTGAAATCGGCAGGTTCAACCGCCTCTTAATTTATTTTAATTTGTTTCACGCATTTTCTTTTCTATATATAGCGCTTGAGTTATTTTCATAGCAAAATTGTAACAGCGTGATAAGGTTAGTATTGTAATTTCTCCCTCTTATTTATCTTTATTAATTTTGTTATCATTTTTTTTTCATTTGCATGCATGGTCGTAGGTCACAATTACCAAATCTTGAGCCTATAGACTTTGAATTAGAAAAAACACTTCGCACACACAAGCACGTTACAATTAAAAATAAATTTGAAATGGATTTGCAACCAGCACCACAAGAGAGGCCATTTAAGGACTATTTTAGTCCCTTAGCTAACTTGAGCACATCATGCATACGATACCCAAATGTAGCTGCTAGGAGTTTTGAATTAAAACCTAGTGTGCTAAATTGTCTCCCAACGTTCTATGGCCTAGAAAATGAAGATCCATATAATCATCTGAATGATTTCCATGCTATTTGTCAAACTTTTAAATATGAGAATTTTTCAGATGATGATGTTAAGCTTAGATTATTTCCATTTTCTTTAAAGGATAGAGCTCGTTCATGGTTCAATACATTGCCTGCTAATAGCATTACATCATGGGAACAAATGGTAACAAAATTTTTGAATAAATATTTCCCAGTACATAAAACCAATGCTATTCGCAGGGAAATTTCAGAGTTTACCCAAAGAGAAGACGAGCAATTTTTCGAAGCATGGGAGCGATTCAATGGGCTACTCCTAAAGTGTCCACATCATGGATACGAAAAATGGCACCAATGCCAATACTTTTTGGAGGGATTATTGCCGAATGTGCAAGAATGGCTAATGGCAACAAGTGGAGGAGAGCTAATGTCAAAAAGTGCATCAGAGATTTGGGATTTCTTCCAGCGACAAGCAGATAATTCCCAACAACGGAGTCGTTCACTCAGGAGTACTAGAAGAGTTAAGGGAGTGAATGAGGTTCACATTGGCGAGTCAAGTTCGGAAATTAAAGAAGTCAAAGACATAGTTGAAGGTCTTTCCCGTCAAATAGCATCGTTAACAGCTGCTAAATTAACGGAACCACATGACCAGGACTCATACTCAGATCAAGCCAATGCCATAGGTGTAATGAGAAAGCCATCAAACTACAACCCCTACTCCAACACGTACAATCCCGGATGGAGAGACCACCCCATTTTCATGGTCTCAAGGATTCCAACAGAATGGACCAGCAGCTCCAGCTCCACCAATGCAACCAATTCCTCAAAATCCTCAAGCCTCTCAACCACCATTTAGACCATACAATCAGAACCCAAACTATTCTCAACCTAGACCATGGGAGGATGCATTTCAGAATTTCAAAAATCTTACTTACTCCAAAATCGAGCAACAAAACCGCACCATTGATGAACTGCGAAATGAGATGAGAGCGGGTTTTAACTCACAAACCCAATCGGTTTCAAACCTTGAAAAAATGGTTGGACAACTTGCTTCGTCAGTTCAAACCTTGGCAATGACTGTTGAGAAAGGAAAATTCCCAAGTCAACCAGTGCCTAATCCTAAAGGAGTTTTTGAAGCAAGTACCAGTTCACATCAGCAGCATGGAGAGGTCAAAGCCATCATGACCTTGCGAAAAGGAAAAGAAGTCGACAACAAAGTGGAGATGCCGGTACCAAAAACAACTCAAATTGTACCGGTAAATGAAGAAGACTCATCATCAGAGGAGAAAGAAGAAACCAACCCACGAGAATACGTTCCAAAAGCTCCATTTCCCCAGAGGTTAGCTAAAGCAAAAAAGGGAAAATCTACAAGTGAGATTTTTGAAATCTTTAAACAGGTAAGTGTTAACATCCCTTTGCTTGATGCTATAAAACAAGTGCCATCTTATGCCAAGTTTCTTAAAGACCTTTGTACTAAAAAGAGAAACATTCATGTTCAAAAGAAGGCATTTTTAACAGAAAATGTGAGTTCTATACTCCAACACAAACTTCCTCTAAAATACAAAGATCCAGGCTCCCCCACTATCTCATGTAGTATAGGGAACCACACAATTGAGAATGCTTTGTTGGACTTAGGAGCTAGTGTAAATCTGTTGCCTTATTCAGTATTTATGAAACTTGGACTGGGAGAATTACACCCAACTCCAGTGGTGTTACAGCTTGCAGATCGATCCATGAAAAAACCTCGTGGTATTGTGGAGGACGTGCTTATACAGGTAGATAAGTTTTATTTTCCTGTTGATTTTATTGTAATTGACACTCAACCAGTCCAGGATTCAAGGAAGCAGATCCCTATTATCCTAGGACGACCTTTCTTGGCAACTGCCGATGCTCACATTCAATGCAGGACTGGAAATATGCAGTTATCTTTTGGCAATATGACGATGGAATTAAATATCTTCAACATTGCCAAACAACCTCACAATGCAGATGATGAAATTGTTGATGTGGATTGGATAGAAGAATTAATTGATAATGCTTTTCTTTCAAACCTCAGTGATGACCCTTTACAAACATGTTTAACTCACTTTGGTTTGGATTTTGATATTGACAGATCAGTAGATGAGGTTAACGCCTTACTCGATTCAGCACCATCCATGGACACTAACAAATGGAAGTCAAGAGTGGAGCAACTAGCACCATCAGAGAATAAACTCAGTACGTCATTAGAATCACCACCACAACCCGAGCTCAAGCCATTACCCGACACTTTGGAATATGCATTTTTGGGAGAAGAAAGCACTCTACCAGTAATCATTTCATCATCCCCCGAATGAAGAACAAAAAGGTAAGTTGTTGGAAGTTTTGAAAGTGCACAAAGGAGCATTAGGATGGACCATAGCCGACATAAAAGGTATAAACCCGATGGATCGTATGCATTACATTCACCTTGATGAAAATGCTAAACCTACTAGGAAATGCAACGCTCGGTTAAACCATAACATGAAAGAAGTAGTTAGAACTGAAGTCCTTAAACTATTAGACGCAGGTATCATTTACCCTATTTCTGATAGTTCATGGGTCAATCCTGTGCAAGTTGTCCCCAAAAAGTCAGGAGTCACAGTAGTTACCAATGCTGATAATGAATTAATACCTACTAGAGTAACTACAGGATGGCGTGTATGCATTGATTATAGAAAGTTGAATTCTGTCACACGTAAAGATCATTTTCCTCTACCATTTATTGATCAAATGCTTGATAGATTAGCAGGTCATGAATTTTATTGCTTTCTAGATGGTTACTCAGGATATAATCGATTCCCCATAGCACCAAAAGATCAAGAGAAATCTACTTTCACTTGCCCTTTTGACACTTTTGCATATAGGAGAATGCCATTTGGATTATGTAATGCCCCTGCTACATTTCAACGATGCATGTTAAGCATTTTTTCTGATATGGTTGAACGATTCCTGGAAGTCTTTATGGATGATTTTTCTGTTTTTGGTGATTCATTTGATCAATGTTTACATCATCTAACGCTAGTTCTGCAGAGGTGCATAGAGAAGAATTTGGTCCTAAATTGGGAGAAATGCCATTTTATGGTAAAACAAGGTATTGTTCTCGGTCACATCATTTCGAGCGAAGGTATTGAGGTTGATAAGGCCAAGGTGGATCTTATTTCCAATCTTCCTCCACCTAAAACAGTTAGAGAAGTAAGATCTTTCCTTGGGCATGCGGGTTTTTACAGACGTTTCATTAAAGATTTTAGCAAAGTTTCTAGACCTTTATGCAATTTACTTGCTAAAGATGTACCTTTTGTCTTTAATGATTCCTGTCTTGTGGCATTTAAGAAGCTTAAGCAGTTGTTAACATCATCACCCATCATTCAACCTCCAAACTGGAACTTACCATTTGAGCTTATGTGTGATGCATCTGATTATGCAGTAGGAGCAGTATTAGGACAAAGAGTTGATCGAATTCCCCATGTCATTTACTATGCTAGTATGACATTAAATGATGCACAGTTAAACTATTCAACCACTGAAAAAGAAATGCTAGCAGTGGTGTTTGCATTAGAGAAATTTCGATCTTATCTTATTGGTTGTAAAATAATTGTTTTCACAGATCATGCTGCTCTTAAATATCTTCTCACAAAGAAAGATACAAAAGCTAGACTAATTCGTTGGGTGTTACTTTTGCAGGAATTTGACTTTGAAATCAAGGATAAGAAGGGCACAGAAAATGTTGTTGCAGACCATCTGTCTCGTCTAAATTTTGATACAATTACAGAACCATTTCCATTAAATGAATCATTTCCAGATGAACAACTAATGAGTGTGGAAGTATTACCATGGTATGCTGATATAGTTAACTATCTTGTTACAGGTAAACTTCCGGAGCATTGGACTAAGCAGGACAAGGCCAAATTTTTTGCAGAAATAAAGAATTTCTTCTGGGATGACCCCTATCTGTTCAAGTATTGTGCAGATCAAATTATCAGACGATGTGTCCCAGAAAATGAATTTCAAAATATCATTTCATTCTGCCATGAACAAGCGTGTGGAGGCCATTTCAGTGCTAAGAAAACAGCTACTAAAATATTACAATGTGGTTTCTATTGGCCAACTATATTTCGAGATACTTACATTTTTTGTTCTTCATGTGATAGGTGTCAACGAATGGGGAGCATTACACGAAGGAACATGATGCCACTAAACCCAATTTTAGTGGTTGAGATTTTTGACGTATGGGGTATCGACTTCATGGGACCCTTTCCCCCTTCTTTTGGTCATCAATACATATTGGTCGCTGTTGACTACGTATCGAAATGGGTAGAAGCAGTTCCGTGTAGAACCAATGATCACAAGGTGGTGATCAGATTTTTGAAAAGCAACATTGTTTCACGCTTTGGATTCCCTCGAGCGATAATCAGTGATGGTGGAGCCCACTTTTGTAACAAATCATTCAAAGCTCTTTTGACAAAGTATTCCATTACTCACAAAGTGACGACCCCATATCATCCGCAAACCAGTGGCCAAGTTGAGATCTCCAATCGAGAGATAAAGCACATATTAGAAAAAACGGTGAGACCAGACAGAAAAGATTGGTCATTAAGACTGGATGATGCATTATGGGCATATAGAACAGCTTTCAAGACTCCGATTGGGATGTCACCCTATAGGCTAGTATATGGAAAAGCTTGCCACCTACCTGTGGAACTCGAGCATCGTGCATACTGGGCCATTAAGAAATTCAACTTTGATATGCAGCAAGCTAGCTCAGAAAGAAGATTACAGCTGGCAGAACTTGAAGAAATTCGTAATGATGCATACGAAAATGCCAAAATTTACAAACAAATAATGAAAGTCTTTCATGACAAGCACATTATGAGAAGATCTTTCACACCAGGTCGAAAAGTACTTTTATTCAATTCTCGCTTGCACCTATTCCCGGTAAGTTGTTGGCTCTCGATGGACTGGTCCCTTTATAGTTCATACTGTTTTTCCACATGGAGCAATTGAAATTAAGGATCCAAAGAACGGTGTAACTTTTAAGGTTAATGGTCAAAGATTAAAGTCATATCTAGAGTACCAACCACATGAAAATGACACCGAAATCGATTTGAGTGACCCGTCAAACTTGAATTGAGACTTTTTCTTATTTATTTCTTCTTTTCGGTGATTTAAATTTGTGTGAAAGTGTGTTTATTTAATCATTCAATTTTCTTTTATCACTTCTAATTATGTATGCCTCAATTAGACAGATCCTCTTGAAACATCTCAGACAACTTCAACGTATACGATCTCATCTGAGAAGCCAGATACGATTTTACAGAACACATCGTATTTGGAAGCTACAACCTCCAGAGTTGGTATCCCAGGTTGAAGATCTAGAAAGACAACTCAGAGGAATAGAAGATGGGATATATAACTTCCAATTAGAGCTTGAGGTTAACTCAATAAGAGGACGAATGTAAGTTCATTTTTCTTTTTATTGTGTGTTTTCTTATTTTGTTCACTTTAATGTTTGATTTGATTTTACAGATTTGATTTTCTTTATTTAGTGTGTTTTGATTTTCTTTGTTTAGTGTGTTTTGATTTATTTTCCCCGGTTAAGTGGCGGATAACGGTACTCCGTGACAATCAAAGTCGGTTACTTTAGTTTCCCATAATAACTGATATTCTGAGAAGAAGGTATGGACAGAAACATGATTCTAGCAAAGCTTCACAAGCGATTTCCTTCACTTCCTCAGAATGCCCTTTTTACGATCTATAAAGCTCGGTCCGAACGCATGCGATTGCTTATGAGAAATAACATCCCTGCTGACATCCGTTGGTTAATCGAGGCCAAAGTACGTTTAGCAGGTGAGTTACCTCCCAAATTTATTGCATACATGCCTGGTTGTGGTAAAGGAAACTACTCGAGAAAAAGAAGAGCTAAAAAACTTCATGTTAATTGTCATAAGTGTGCCAGGATGAAATGCGATAAAAAACCTTGTTCTTTCGGAATGATGTCTGATAATAGGGAAGATAAGATTCAATTCATTAGGGATGGCTTGAATAAAGAGTCATTGGATGATATCCTTTTGTCTCTTGAAACGCATCCCAGTGGATACGTACAAACAGCAATTCTCCAGTTATGGCCATTATTTCAGAAAGAACGTGTCCGATATAGTCTTGGGAATCTGACTATAAACGACCCTGTTTGCCAGTTTATAAGAAAACTGGATGGGAAGCCTATCCTCGACCCATAGAGGGCGTTCAAGCCGTTTACGGACGTAAAACCGTAGGAAGATGTGAGCCCACAATCACAACTACTTGTAAATATCCTTTTTATCGTTGTTTTACTTTCTTTGTTTTATCTCACTGTTGTTTTATCAATTGCATTATTGTCTTTAATAATTGAGTGTTTTTTCTTTTACTATTTCCTTTTTGACTCTCGAGCCATGTGCTTTAAGCGTTAATTGACATAGACATGCTACCTCCTATACAGCTGTAAATCATTGTCACCAAGATCCTTGATATATGATCATTTTCTTTTAGACTCACAAATTGTTTTTGAGAAGCATTCCAATGGCAGCTACTCCCAATAAACAATTCAAGAACATTTGTGTGCTCTCTGGATTTACCTATGGCAAACATAAAGAGTTCGTTGAGGCAGCCATCGATCTTGGTCAACGACAGCAGAAAGAAATTTGCATCTGGTTTATGGAGGAGGTGACCGAGGGTTATCAAAACTAGTCTCAGAAGCTGTTTATCTCAGAGGGAGCCAAGTGTTAGGCATCATCCCAAGAAGCCTCAAACCGTTGGCCTGTATGTCTGACTCACCAACTGGAGAAGAGTTAGTTGTCTCAGGTATGCAAGAAAGAATAACTGAAATGCTAAATCATGCTGATGCTTTTATTTTCCTACCAAGAGATCTTGCAACTCTAGATGCTCTAATCACTTTAGATTCTTGGGCCCATCTGAACATTCATCAGAAACCCATCGGTTTGTTAAATGTCAATAACTTTTATGATGGCTTCATCGCATTTCTTAACCATGCAATAAAAAACCATTTCATCCCTTTCACAGCGAAAAAAATCTTTATTTGTGCTCATACTGCTAACGAGTTAATTGATCTGTTACAAGCTTATAGACCAGAGCCAGATCCCAAGACCCTCGTGTTGGAATGGCCAACTAATGATGGTAACAGTAGCCGTAGTAAGAAGTGCAAATTAGATTTAACTCTCCGCTTGTAAATATTTTCTTCTGTGATACAGAACTCAGGTGATGTCTTCTAAACCCTATTTTCTTTCAACATTGAGGACAATGTTTCGTTCTGGTTGGGGGGAGGGAATAGTTGACAATTGTGGAATATCTCAATCTTGGTGTAGTTTTTACTATTTTGTATTGTAGAAACTAACTGTGGCTAAATTTTTGAGTCGAAGATGGCTGAATATGGAGTGTAGTAACTCTAGAAACGCATCTTCTTACTATAAAAAAAAAAAAAAAAAAAAAAAGAAATTTTGTGTGATATTTTCATAATTAGATGACATGATAACTTTCAAATTTTAGTATTTGTATTATCTTTGGTCTTTAGTTATGTTACACCATATTTGTTACTTTACATGTTGATGTTGGAAACAAATTTAAGTTGCTTGAAAGAATGCACATGTCATAATAATTTCCAAGTGAGTTTTTGAGCCTGTTATTTTTCTTGGAGAGTAACCATTTTTGCCCATTCTTTATTCAGCTTAGTAGTTTATTGCTTTATACATTAAAAAAAAAAAAAAAAAAAAAAAACAAAAGTGTGTGTTGCCACATCTAAAGATCTATCTAACTAGTAGATATGGAAGATTATTTAACCCTAAAGATGACAGAAAGGCCATCTTTGGTCCGTTTGAGCCTTTCTAGCCAACCCTATTAATATGTATCCATAGTTAACCCCTTTGAGCCTTAAAAAATAATAATAATAATAATAATAATAAAGTAAAAATAAAGACTTTTTCTTTGGCAACCTATTATCTTGTCCCACTCCAATGTGGAGTATCACCTTATATTTTGTATTTCTCACCACCCATTTATGTTTGAAAATAGAGATAATTTTGCATAGGAAAAAAGGTGCTAAAAAAAAAAAAAAGAGAAAAAGAAACAAAAGGAAAAAAAAATGTTTACAAATAAAAAAAAATAAAAAAAAAAAAAAAAAAAATCAAGTGAAAAGCACCTTACAATCTCCAAAGTTCTCTATTTTTCAAACATATATTTTGTTTTTCCTATTATCCTTTCTTTGTTAGCCACGTCCCTAGCCTACGTTACGTCCTAATAAAAGTCCTTCTTGATTTTAGGGAACTATAGTCTGAAATAGAAACTAGTTATATGGGTTGAAAAGATGTGGCAATGCATACTAAAAAAAAAAAAAAAAAAAAAAAAAGGATGATGAATGTATTGGTTAAAGTAGCATTTTTAAATTAAAATTGTAATATTTCTAAGCTGAGGGCATATTTTTGTCACCTTGGTGAGAGTGTGTGATATTTCTTCTTTATTATTTTCACTCAATTTACCATTCACTGGAGTGATTATTTTTGGGTTTAATTTCTTTGTGAGAGTATCACTACTACCGGTGAGATTTTGGGGTTTGCATGTCATTCTTAAAAGTAATTAGATTACTGAAGTTGTGACAAAGTTTTCTAAACTGATTCATGTAGAGAGTTGATGTGGGAATGATATTTCTTTAGACTGTAGATAATGCTTATACTTTTATTTGATTGTTATCATTAGTCTGATTGAATAAATACCACAGTATAAAAAAAAAAAAAAAAAAAAAAAAAAAATCAGTTTTGTTTTCGCTCAAATTGCTAGGGACTAGCAACAAGCTGGTTGGGGGGTGTGTTGAGTACTAGAAAGTGTGTATTTATAATGGAGAAAATCATCATTTTACACTCCAAGTCTCACTAACATCCCTATTTTTATGTCTTTAAGTCCCTTGTAATTTAATTATGTATGTTTTATTTTAATTAAGTATTTTATGTATTTTAGGAGATATCATGGTCATTTCACAATAAACGAGAGATCAGATGGAAAAACGGACAGCACTTTTGAACTCGGACACGATCGAAAACCTTAGGAGGAGCATAAAAAGAAAAATGGTACGTTCACATATACTGATCGTTCACACATACGATGCGGTTGATATATACGGATCAGTACGACGATCGCTCACGGACTGTTCTCACATGTACTGTATGCTGACGTGGCACTGTACGATGACGTGGCACTATACGATGACGTGGCGGCATTTGATTGGACGAATGATGTGGCATTGACCGCTTATGTGGCATTGACCGCTTACGTGGCGTTGACTGATGACGTGTCACGAGCTTATTGGACCAAAAATGTTGACCGGTGACGTGGCAGAATGTTAGTGGATGGAAAAAACGTGTGTACGGTACATGCATATACACAGAATAACAGCCCCTGATGATGTGTTCCATCCAATAGGAATTTGCCACGTGGCGCAATCCTGAGCGTCCAAATTGTTTTAATCCGATGGCCATGATTTACTCAGTTTATCTATAAAAAGGGGGCTCCCCCCCCCTAATTTGAGACCCCTGAATCCATTTTTGGACTCCATTTTCTCTAATTCCATCTCCATCTTGTATTTTCTACGTATTTTAATAAAATTCCCATTTTACCCCTAGTTAAATTATGAGTGGCTAATTTCCTTTCAAGCTTGGGTTGAAGGTGAAGTCTCAACATGCTCCATGGGCTTAATTTGGTAAATTTACTTTTCCTTCCCCTTTAATTTATGTGGTTGTTTTGACTTTTCGTAGACAGATAGTAATAATCTTGTCTGGATATCGGCTGGAATAACCGCCTCCCTAGGCAAGGTTATTACTATTTGGCACGGGAAGCCCTTAGCACCATATCTATTAGAGTGTTGTTCATGATGAGTGGAAGTTCCCCCTTCATGATTTAATTGGTACTAATAATGAATATTAAGCCGATGGTACATGTTGAGACAGATCCGGAGATCCAAGCATTTTATTTTAATAGTTTATTCCAATAGCTTTAATTCAAATTAATACATTGCCTACATAATTGTCATTATAAATCCAATCACCCTCTTAGAAAAATTAATTCTACAAGTAATTAAAATCCACCTCCTCGTGGGATCGACACTCGTCACCATTAATCTATTATACAATAGATTCGTGCACTTGCGAGTTCAATAAAATTTGCACAACACATTACATACGTGCGACAGTCGAACGTCGGAAAAGAGGGGAGTCGGTTTCGAGGTCCAAACCTCGTTTTACGGCCGATTTACCGAGGGTGCGGGGGTGTGAAAAGGGGACGAAACGTGCCCACGAATTGGTCCGATTGTGGTAGAACTGTGCCGGGGGCCTCCTCACGGCGGAAGTACTGCTTTCCACTCGAAGAAATGGCAAAAATAATGCGGGAGGCCCTGCGCCCATTTTTCCGCCAGAAAAGGCCAAAATCCGTGAGCTATAGCACACGGATTGTGGCCAAATTTCGCGTTTCGGGGGCATATGCTGCATTTCGAGAAAGGCATGTAGCCAGCCCGTAGCCAAGGCCAAGGCCGAGGCACGCAGCCACCCCGTGGCCAAGGCCTAGGCACACGTCAACCCCGCGGCCAAGGCCATGGTACCCAGCCAGCCCGCGGCCAAGGCCAAGGCCGTGTGCTGTCGCTCACGGATCTTGGCCAACTTTCGCGTTTCCGGGGCGGTGCGGAATTTTACGGTGATGCATTAGATACGTTGGAAAAGAGGGGAGTCAATTTCGAGGTCCGAACCTCGTTTTACGGTCGATTTACCGAGGGTGCGGGGGTGCTAAAAGGGGACGAAACGTGCCCTCGTTTTACGGCCGATTTACCGAGGGTGCGGGAGCGCCGCCGGAGTGTGTGTTGTGTCTGCGTGAGAGTGTGCGACCTGCATTGGTCGTGAGCATGTGCTGCATTTCGAGCAAGGCACGGAGCCAGCCCCCGGCCAAGGCCAAGGCCGAGGCACGGAGCCACCCCGTGGCCAAGGCCAAGGCACGCGTCCACCCCGCGGCCAAGGCCATGGCACCCAGCCCGCCCGCGGCCAAGGCCTAGGCACGCAGCCAGCCCACGGCCAAGGCCTTGGTACGCAGCCACCCCGAGGCGAAGGCCAAGGCCATGGCACGCAGCTACCCTGCGCCCAAGGCCAAGGCCGTGTGCTGTAGCTCATGGATCTTGGCCAACTTTCGCATTTACGGGGCGGTGCGGGATTTTGGGGTGATGCATTAGATACGTGCGACAGTCGAGCGTTGGAAAATAGTGGAGTCGATTTCGAGGTCCTAACCTCGTTTTACGGCCGATTTACCGAGGGTGCAGGGGTGCGAAAAGGGGACGAAACGTGCCCGCGAATTGGTCCGATTGTGGTAGAACTGGGCCGGAGGCCTCCTCACGGCGCAAGTACTGTTTTCCGCTCGAAGAAATGGCGGACATAATGCGGGAGGCCCTGCGCCCATTTTTCCCCCGGAAAAGGCCAAAATCCGTGAGCTATAGGACACGGATTGCGGCCAAATTTCACGTTTGAGGGACGGCGTGGGATTTTGGGCTGTCGTCGTCGGGCTTGGTGGGAGTCGGTGGCGGGAGAAAACGGAATCCAATTCCGAGCTCCGAAACTCGTTTTACAGCCATCTTACCGGCAGCGAACGGGTGCCCAAACGTGTGGGCCAACTCGTCCGATTCAGGCAAAACCGGAGAAAGAAGTGGAAGGTAGGTGTGGATCTCAGTTTTTGGTCCAAGAATACGAAGAAACGGCGAGGACCGTGTTCTCACATTTTGGCCAAATGCTCCCCCGCGGCCAAGGCCAAGCCACGCAGCCACCCCGCGCCCAACGCCAAGGCACAGGGCCACGCTCGAGCTCCCTATCCTTGCCTCGGTAGCCTGGCCGGAGTTTGTCTTGTGTGTGAGTGAGAGTGTGCGACCTGCCTGGGTCGCGAGCATGTGCTGCATTTCGAGCATGGCACGGAGCCAGCCCGCGGCCAAGGCCAAGGGCGAGGCACGCACCCACCCCGTGGCCAAGGCCAAGGCCAAGGCACGCGTCCACCCTGCGGCCAAGGCCATGGCACCCAGCCAGCCCGCGGCCAATGCCTAGGCACGCAGCCACCCCCTGGCCAAGGCCATGGGACGCAGCCACCCCGCGGCCAAGGCCAAGGCCATGGCACGCAGCCACCCTGCGGCCAAGGCCAAGGCCGTGTGCTGTAGCTCACGGATCTTGGCCAACTTTCGCGTTTCCGGGGCGGTGCGGGATTTTGGGGTGATGCATTAGATACGTGCAACAGTCGAACGTCGGAAAAGAGGGGAGTCGATTTCGAGGTCCGAACCTCGTTTTACGGCCGATTTACCGAGGGTGCGGGGGTGCGAAAAGGAGACGAAACGTGCCCTCGAATTGGTCCGATTGTGGTAGAACTGGGCCGGGGGCCTCCTCACGGCGCAAGTACTGCTTTCCGCTCGAAGAAATGGCAAAAATAATGCGGGAGGCCCTGCGCCCATTTTTCTACCAGAAAAGGCCAAAATCCGTGAGCTGTAGCACACGGATTGCGGCCAAATTTCGCGTTTGAGGGACGGCGTGGGATTTTGGGCTGTCGTCGTCGGGTTTGGTGGGAGTCGGTGGCGGGAGAAAACGGAATCCAATTCCGAGCTCCGAAACTCGTTTTACGGCCATCTTACCGGCAGAGAACGGGTGCCGAAACGGGTGGGCCAACTCGTCCCATTCAGGAAAAATCGGAGAAAGAAGTGGAAGGTAGGTGTGGATCTCAGTTTTTGGTCCAAGAATACGAAGAAACGGCGAGGACCGTGTGCTCATATTTTGGCCAAATGCTCGCCCGCGGCCAAGGCCAAGCCACGCAGCCACCCCGCGGCCAACGCCAAGGCACAGGGCCACGCTCGAGCTCCCTATCCTTGCCTCGGGAGCGCAGACGACGTGTGTGTTATGTGTGCGTGAGAGTGTGCGACCTGCCTTGGTCGCGAGCATGTCCTGCATTCCGAGCAAGGCACGGAGCCAGCCCGCGGCCAAGGCCAAGGCCGAGTCACGCAGCCACCCCGTGGCCAAGGCCAAGGCACGCGTCCACCCCCGTGGCCAAGGCCATGGCACGTAGCCACCCCGCGGCCAAGGCCAAGGCCATGGCACGCAGCCACACCGCGGCCAATGCCAAGGCCGTGTGCAGTAGCTCCCGGATTATGGCCAACTTTCGCGTTTCCGGGGTGGTGCGGGATTTTGGGGTGATGCAATAGATACGTGCGACAGTCGAGCGTTGGAAAAGAGGGGAGTCGATTTCGAGGTCCGAACCTCGTTTTACGGCCGATTTACCGAGGGTGCGGGGGTGCGAAAAGGGGACGAAACGTGCCCGCGAATTGGTCCGATTGTGGTAGAACTGGGCCTGGGGCCTCCTCACGGCGCAAGTACTGTTTTCCGCTCGTAGAAATGGCGAAAATAATGCGGGAGGCCCTGCGCCCATTTTTCCTCCGGAAAAGGCCAAAATCCGTGAGCTATAGCACACGGATTGTTGCCAAATTTCGCGTTTTGGGGGCGGCGTGGGATTTTGGGCTGCCGTGGTCGGGTTTGGTGGGAGTCGGTGGCGGGAGAAAACGGAATCCAATTCCGAGCTCCGAAACTCGTTTTACGGCCATCTTACCGGCAGCGAGCGGGTGCCCAAACGGGTGGGCCAACTCATCCGATTCAGGAAAAACCGGAGAAAGAAGTGGAAGGTAGGTGTGGATCTCAGTTTTTGGTCCAAGAATACGAAGAAACGGCACGGACCGTGTGCTCACATTTTGGCCAAATGCTCGCTCGCGGCCAAGGCCAAGCCATGCAGCCACCCCTCGGCCAACGGCAAGGCACAGGGCCACGCTCGAGCTCCCTATCCTTGCCTCGGGACCGCGGCCCGAGTGTGTGTGTTGTGTGCGACCTGCCTTGGTCGCGAGCATGTCCTGCATTTCGAGCATGGCACGGAGCCAGCCCGCGGCCAAGGCCAAGGCCGAGTCACGAAGCCACCCCGTGGCCAAGGCCAAGGCACGCGTCCACCCCCGTGGCCAAGGCCATGGCACACAGCCAGCCCGCGGCCAAGCCCTTGGCACACAGCCACCCGGTGGCCAAGGCCAAGGCCATGGCACGCAGCCACCCCGAGGCAAAGCCAAAGGCCGTGGCCCGCAGCCACACCGCAGCCAAGGCCAAGGCCGTGTGCTGTCGCTCATGGATCTTGGCCAACTTTCGCGTTTGCGGGGCGGTGCGGGATTTTGGGGTGATGCATTAGATACGTGCGACAGTCGAACGTCGGAAAAGAGGGGAGTCAATTTTGAGGTCCGAACCTCGTTTTACGGCCGATTTACCGAGGGTGCGGGGGTGCGAAAAGGGGACGAAACGTGCCCGCGAATTGGTCCGATTGTGGTAGAACTGGGCCTCGGGCCTCCTCACGGCGCAAGTACTGCTTTCCGCTTGAACAAATGGCAAAAATAATGCGGGAGGCCCTGCGCCCATTTTTCCGCCAGAAAAGGCCAAAATCCGTGAGCTATAGCACACGGATTGTGGCCAAATTTCGCGTTTCGGGGGCGGCGTGGGATTTTGGGCTGACGTCGTTGGGTTTTGTGGGAGTCGGTGGTGGAGAAAACGGAATCCAATTCCGAGCTCCGAAACTCGTTTTACGGCCATCTTACCGGCAGCGAACGGGTGACCAAACGGGTGGGCCAACTCGTCCGATTCAGGCAAAACCGGAGAGAGAAGTGGAAGGTAGGTGTGGATCTCAGTTTTTGGTTCAAGAATACGAAGAAACGGCGAGGACCGTGTGCTCACATTTTGGCCAAATGCCCGCCCGCGGCCAACGCCAAGGCACAGGGTCACGCTGGAGCTCCCTATCCTTGCCTCGGGAGCGCGGCCCGAGTGTGTGTTGTGTGTACGTTAGAGTGTGCGACCTGCCTTGGTCGCGAGCATGTGCTGCATTTCAAGCAAGGCACGGAGCCAGCCCGCGGCCAAGGCCAAGGCCGAGGCACGCAGCCTCCCCGTGGCCAAGGCCAAGGCACGCGTCCACCCGGCGTCCAAGGCCATGGCACCCAGCCAGCCCCCGGCCAAGGCCTTGGCACACAGCCAGCCCCCGGCCAAGGCCAAGGCACGCGTCCACCCGGCGTCCAATGCCATGGCACCCAGCCAGCCCGCGGCCAAGGCCATGGCACCCAGCCAGCCCCCGGCCAAGGCCTTGGCACACAGCCACCCGGTGGCCAAGGCCAAGGCTATGGGACGCAGCCACCCCGAGGCCAAGGCCAAGGCCATGGCCTGCAGCCACCCCGTGGCCAAGGGCAAGGCCGTGTGCTGTCGCTCACGGATCTTGGCCAACTTTCGCGTTTCCGGGGCGGTGCGGGATTTTGTGGTGATGCATTAGATACGTGCGACAGTCGAACGTCGGAAAAGAGGGGAGTCGATTTCGAGGTCCGAACCTCGTTTTACGGCCGATTTACCGAAGTTTCGGGGGTGCGAAAAGGGGACGAAACGTGCACTCGAATTGGTCCGATTGTGGTAGAATTGGGCCGGGGGCCTCCTCACGGTGCAAGTACTTCTTTCCGCTCGAAGACATGGCAAAAATAATGCGGGAGGCCCCGCGCCCATTTTTCGGCCAGAAAAGGCCAAAATCCGTGAGCTATAGCACACGGATTGTGGCCAAATTTCGTGTTTCGGGGGCTGCGTGGGATTTTGGGCTGGCGTCATCGGGTTTGGTGGGAGTCGGTGGCAGGAGAAAACAGAATCCAATTCCGAGCTCCGAAACTCATTTTACGGCCATCTTACCGGCAGCGAACGGGTGCCCAAACGGGTGGGCCAACTCGTCCGATTCAGGCAAAACCGGAGAAAGAAGTGGAAGGTAGGTGTGGATCTCAGTTTTTGGTCCAAGAATACGAAGAAACGGCGAGGACCGTGTGCTCACATTTTGGCCAAATGCTCGCCCGCGGCCAAGGCCAAGCCACGCAGCCACCCCGCGGCCAACGCCAAGGCACAGGGCCACGCTCGAGCTCCCTATCCTTGCCTCGGGAGCGCGGCCAGAGTGTGTGTTGTGTGTGCATGAGAGTGTGCGACCTGCCTTGGTCGCGAGCATATGCTGCATTTCGAGAAAGGCACGCAGCCACCCCGTGGCCAAGGCCTAGGCACGCGTCCACCCCGCGGCCAAGGCCATGGCACCCAGCCAGCCCGCAGCCAAGGCCTAGGCATGCAGCCACCCTGCGGCCAAGCCCTTGGCACACAGCCACCCGGTGGCGAAGGCCAAGGCCATGGCACCCAGCCACCCCGCGGCCAAGGCCTAGGCACGCAGCCACCCCGAGGCCAAGGCCAAGGCCATGGCCCGCAGCCACCCCGCGGCCAAGGCCAAGGCCATAGCACGCAGCCACCCCACGGCCAAGGCCAAGGCCGTGTGCTGTAGCTCACGGATCTTGGCCAACTTTCGTGTTTCCGGGGCGGTGCGGGATTTTGGGGTGATGCATTAGATACGTGCGACAGTCGAGCGTTGGAAAAGAGGGGAGTTGATTTCGAGGTCCGAACCTCGTTTTACGGCCGATTCACCGAGGGTGCGGGGGTGCGAAAAGGGGCCGAAACGTGCACTCGAATTGGTCCGATTGTGGTAGAATTGGGCCGGGGGCCTCCTCATGGCGCAAGTACTGCTTTCCGCTTGAACAAATGGCAAAAATAATGCGGGAGGCCCTGCGCCCATTTTTCCGCCAGAATAGGCCAAAATCCGTGAGCTATAGCAAACGGATTGTTGCCAAATTTCGCGTTTCGGGGGCGGCGTGGGATTTTGGGCGGGCGTCGTCGGGTTTGGTGGGAGTCGGTGGCGGGAGAAAACGGAATCCAATTCCGAGCACTGAAACTCGTTTTACGGCCATCTTACCAGCAGCGAACGGGTGCCGAAACGGGTGGGCCAACTCGTCCCATTCAGGCAAAACCGGAGAAAGAAGTGGAAGGTAGGTGTGGATCTCAGTTTTTGGTCCAAGAATACGAAGAAACAGCGAGGACCGTGTGCTCACATTTTGGCCAAATGCTCGCCTGCGGCCAAGGCCAAGCCAAGCAGCCACCCCCGGCCAACGCCAAGGCACAGGGCCACGCTCGAGCTCCCTATCCTTGCCTCGGGAGCACGGCCCGAGTGTGTGTTGTGTGTGCATGAGAGTGTGCGACCTGCCTTGGTCGCGAGGATGAGCTGTATTTCAAGCAAGGCACGGAGCCAGCCCGCGGCCAAGGCCAAGGCCGAGGCGTGCAGCCACCCCGTGGCCAAGGCCATGCCACCTGTCCACCCCACGGCCAAGGGCATGGCACCCAGCCAGCCCGCGACCAAGGCCATCGCACCCAGCCAGCCCGCGACCAAGGCCATCGCACCCAGCCAGCCCGCGGCCAAGGCCTAGGCTCGCCGAGAGCCCGCTGCCAAGGCCTTGGCACGCAGCCACCCTGAGGCCAAGGCCAAGGCCATGGCACGCAGCCACCCCGCGGCCAAGGCCAAGGCCATGGCACGCAGCCACCCCGCGGCCAAGGCCAAGGCCGTGTGCTGTAGCTCACGGATCTTGGCCAACTTTCCCGTTTCCGGGGCGGTGCGGGATTTTGGGGTGATGCATTAGATACGTGCGACAGTCGAGCGTTGGAAAAGAGGGGAGTCGATTTCGAGGTCCGAACCTCGTTTTACGGCCGATTCACCGAGGGTGCGGGGGTGCGAAAAGGGGCCGAAACGTGCCCGCGAATTGGTCCGATTGTGGTAGAACTGGGCCGGGGTCCTTCTCACGGCGCAAGTACTGCTTTCCGCTCGAAGAAATGGCAAAAATAATGCGGGAGGCCCTGTGCCCATTTTTCCGCCAGAAAAGGCCAAAATCCGTGAGCTATAGCAAACGGATTGTTGCCAAATTTCGCATTTCAGGGGCGGCGTGGGATTTTGTTCTGGCATCGTCGGGTTTTGTGGGATTCGGTGGCGGGAGAAAACGGAATCCAATTCCGAGCACCGAAACTCGTTTTACGGCCATCTTACCAGCAGCGAACGGGTGCCCAAACGGGTGGGCCAACTCGTCCGATTCAGGCAAAACCGGAGAAAGAAGTGGAAGGTAGGTGTGGATCTCAGTTTTTGGTCCAAGAATACGAAGAAACGGCGAGGACCGTGTGCTCACATTTTTTCCAAATGCTCGCCCGCGGCCAAGGCCAAGCCACGCAGCCACCCCCGGCCAACGCCAAGGCATAGGGCCACGCTCGAGCTCCCTATCCTTGCCTCGGGAGCACGGCCCGAGTGTGTGTTGTGTGTGCATGAGAGTGTGCGACCTGCCTTGGTCGCGAGCATGTGCTGCATTTCGAGCAAGGCACGGAGCCAGCCCGCGGCCAAGGCCAAGGCCGAGGCACGCAGCCACCCCGTGGCCAAGGCCAAGCCACCCGTCCACCCCACGGCCAAAGCCATGGCACCCAACGAGCCCGCGGCCAAGGCCTAGGCTCACCGACAGCCTGCTGCAAAGGCCTTGGCACACAGCCACCCTGAGGCCAAGGCCATGGCACGCAGCCACCCCGCGGCCAAGGCCAAGGCCATGGCACGCAGCCATCCCACGGCCAAGGCCAAGGCCGTGTGCTGTAGCTCACGGATCTTGGCCAACTTTCGCGTTTCCGGGGCGGTGTGGGATTTTGGGGTGATGCATTAGATACGTGCGACAGTCGAGCGTTGGAAAAGAGGGGAGTCGATTTCGAGGTCCGAACCTCGTTTTACGGCCGATTCACCGAGGGTGCGGGGGTGCGAAAAGGGGCCGAAACGTGCCCGCGAATTAGTCCGATTGTGGTAGAACTGGGCCGGGGGCCTCCTCATGGCGTAAGTACTGCTTTCCGCTCGAAGAAATGGCAAAAATAATGCGGGAGGCCCTGCACCCATTTTTCCGCCAGAAAAGGCCAAAATCCGTGAGCTATAGCACACGAATTTTTGCCAAATTTCGCGTTTCGGGGGCGGCGTAGGATTTTGGGCGGGCGTCGTCGGGTTTGGTGGGAGTCGGTGGCGGGAGAAAACGGAATCCAATTCCGAGCACCGAAACTCCTTTTACGGCCATCTTACCAGCAGCGAACGGGTGCCCAAACGGGTGGGCCAACTCGTCCGATTCAGGGAAAACCGGAGAAAGAAGTGGAAGGTAGGTGTGGATCTCAGTTTTTGGTCCAAGAATACGAAGAAACGGCGACGACCGTGTGCTCACATTTTGGCCAAATGCTCGCCCGCGGCAAAGGACAAGCCACGCAGCCACCCCGCGGCCAACGCCAAGGCACAGGGCCAAGCTCGAGCTCCCTATCCTTGCCTCGGGAGCGCGGCGGGAGTGTGTGTTTTGTGTGCGTGATAGTGATCGACCTGCCATGGTCGCGAGCATATGTTGCATTTCGAGAAAGGCACGTAGCCAGCCCGCGGCCAAGGCCAAGGCCGAGGCACGCAGCCACCCCGTGGCCAAGGCCTTGGCATACAGCCACCCGGTGGCCAAGGCGAAGGGCATGGCACCCAGCCACCCCGCGGCCAAGGGCAAGGCCATGGCCCGCAGACAAGGCCAAGGCCGTGTGCTGTCGCTCACGGATATTGGCCAACTTTCGCTTTTTCGGGGCGGTGCGGGATTTTGGGGTGATGCATTAGATACGTGCGACAGTCGAACGTCGGAAAAGAGGGGAGTCGATTTCGAGGTCCGAACCTCGTTTTACGGCCGATTTACCGAGGGTGCAGGGGTGCGAAAAGGGGACGAAACGTGCCCTCGAATTGGTTCGACTGTGGTAGAACTGGGCCGGGGCCTCCTCAACGGCAAAAGTACTGCTTTCCGCTTGAAGAAATGGCAAAAATAATGCGGGAGGCCCTGCGCCCATTTTTCCACCAGAAAAGGCCAAAATCCGTGAGCTATAGCACACGGATTGTGGCCAAATTTCAGGTTTCAGGGGCGGCGTGGGATTTTGGGCTGGCGTCATCGGGTTTGGTGGGAGTCGGTGGTGGGAGAAAAGGGAATCCAATTCCGAGCTCCGAAACTGGTTTTACGGCCATCTTACCGGCAGCGAACAGGTGCCCAAACGGGTGGGCCAACTCGTCCGATTCAGGCAAAACCGGAGAAAGAAGTGGAAGGTAGGTGTGGATCTCAATTTTTGGTCCAAGAATACGAAGAAACCGCGAGGACCGTGTGCTCACATTTTGGCCAAATGCTCGCCCGCGGCCAAGGCCAAGCCACGCAGCCACCCCGCGGCCAACGCCAAGGCACAGGGCCACGCTCGAGCTCCCTATCCTTGCCTCGGGAGCGCGGCGGGAGTGTGTGTTGTCTGTACGTGAGAGTGTGCGACCTGCCTTGGTCGCGAGCATATGCTGCATTTCGAGAAAGGCACGTAGCCAGCCCGCGGCCAAGGCCAAGGCCGAGGCACGCAGCCACCCCGTGGCCAAGGCCTAGGCACGCGTCCACCCCGCGGCCAAGGCCATGGCACCCAGCCAGCCCGCGGCCAAGACCTAGGCACGCAGCCACCCCACGGCCAAGGCCTTGGCACACAGCCACCCGGTGGCCAAGGCCAAGGCCATGGCACCCAGCCACCCCGCGGCCAAGGCCTAGGCACGCAGCCACCCCACGGCCAAGGCCAAGGCCGTGTGCTGTCGCTCACGGATCTTGGCCAACTTTCACGTTTCCGGGGCGGTGCGGGATTTTGGGGTGATGCATTAGATAAGTGCGACAGTCGAACGTCGGAAAAGAGGGGAGTCGATTTCGAGGTCCGAACCTCATTTTACGGCGGATTTCCCAAAGGTGCAGGGGTGCAAAAAGGGGACGAAACGTGCCCTCGAATTGGTCCGATTGTGGTAGAACTGGGCCGGGGGCCTCGTCACAGTGCAAGTACTGCTTTCCGCTCGAAGAAATGGCAAAAATAATGCGGGAGACCCTGCGCCCATTTTTCCGCCAGAAAAGGCCAAAATCCGTGAGCTATAGCACACGGATTGTGGCCAAATTTCGCGTTTCGGGGGCGGCATGGGATTTTGGGCTGGCGTGGTCGGGTTTGGTGGGAGTCAGTGGTGGGAGAAATTGGAATCCAATTCCGAGCTCCGAAACTCATTTTTCGGCCATCTTACCAACAGCAAACGGGTGCCCAAACGGGTGGGCCAACTCGTCCGATTCAGGCAAAACCGGAAAAAGAAGTGGAAGGTAGGTGTGGATCTCAGTTTTTGGTCCAAGAATACGAAGAAACGGCGAGGACCGTGTGCTCACATTTTGTCCAAATGCTCGCCCGCGGCCAAGGCCAAGCCACGCAGCCACCCCCGGCCAACGCCAAGGCACAGGGCCACGCTCGAGCTCCCTATCCTTGCCTCGGGAGCGCGGCCCGAGTGTGTGTTGTGCGTGCGTGATAGTGTGCGACCTGCCTTGGTCGCGAGCATGTGTTGCATTTCGAGCAAGGCACGGAGCCAGCCCGCGGCCAAGGCCAAGGCCGAGGCACGCAGCCACCCCGTGGCCAAGGCCAAGCCACGCGTCCACCCCGCGGCCAAGGCCATGGCGAGCGTCCACCCCAGACCACGAAATCGACTCCCCTCTTTTCCAACGCTTGACTGTCGCACGTATCTAATGCATCACCCTAAAATCCCGCACCGCCCCGGAAACGCGAAAGTTGGCCAAATCCGTGAGCTACAGCACATGGCCTTGGCCTTGGCTGCGGGGTGGCTGCATGCCATGGCCTTGGCCTTGGCCGCGGGGTGGCTGCGTGCCATGGCCTTGGCCTTGGCCGCGGGGTGGCTGCGTGCAATGGCCTTGGCCTTGGCCTCGGCATGGCTGCGTGCCAATGCCTTGGCTGCAGGCTGGCTGCGTGCCTAGGCCTTGGCCGCGGGCTGGCTGCGTGCCATGGCCTTGGCCGCGCGGTGGACGCGTACGTTGGCCTTGGCCACGGGGTGGCTGCGTGCCTCGGCCTTGGCCTTGGCCTTGGCCGCGTGCTGGCTCCGTGCCTTGCTCGAAATGCAGCACATGCTCGCGACCAAGGCAGGTCGCACACTCTCACGCACACACAACACACACTCCGGCCACGCTCCCGAGGCAAGGATAGGGAGCTCGAGCGTGGCCCTGTGCCTTGGCGTTGGCCGGGGGTGGCTGCGTGGCTTGGCCTTGGCCGCGGGCGAGCATTTGGCCAAAATGTGAGCACACGGTCCTCGCCGTTTCTTCGTATTCTTGGACCAAAAACTGAGATCCACACCTACCTTCCACTTCTTTCTCCGGTTTTGCCTGAATCGGACGAGTTGGCCCACCCGTTTGGGCACCCGTTTGCTGTCGGTAAGATGGCCGAAAAATGAGTTTCGGAGCTCGGAATTGGATTCCGATTTCTCCCACCACCGACTCCCACCAAACCCGACGACGCCAGCCCAAAATCCCACGCCGCCCCCGAAACGCGAAATTTGGCCACAATCCGTGTGCTATAGCTCACGGATTTTGGCCTTTTCTGGTGGAAAAATGGGCTCAGGGCCTCCCGCATTATTTTTGCCATTTTTTCGAGCGGAAAGCAGTACTTGCGCCGTGAGGAGGCCACCGGCCCAGTTCTACCACAATCGGACCAATTCGCGGGCACGTTTCATCCCCTTTTCGCACTCCCGCACCCTCGGTAAATCGGCCGTAAAACGAGGTTCGGACCTCGAAATCGACTCCCCTCTTTTCCGATGTTCGATTGTTGCACGTATCTAATGCATCACCCCAAAATCCCGCACCGCCCCGGAAACGCGAAAGTTGGACAAGATCCGTGAGCGACAGCACACGACCTTGGCCTTGGCCGCGGGGTCGCTGCGGGCCATGGCCTTGGCCTTGGCCTCGGGGTGGCTGCTTGCCATGGCCTTGGCCTTGGCCACCGGGTGGCTGTGTGCCAAGGCCTTGGCCGCGGGCTGGCTGGGTGCCATGGCCTTGGCCGCGGGCTGGCGGGGTGCCATGGCCTTGGCTGCGGGGTGGACGTGTGCCTTGGCCTTGGCCACGGGGTGGCTGCGTGCCTCGGCCTTGGCCTTGGCCGCGGGCTGGCTCCGTGCCTTGCTCAAAATACAGCACATGCTCGCAACCAAGGCAATGATAGGGAGCTCGAGCATGTCCCTGTGCCTTGGCGTTGGCCGCGGGGTGGCTGCGTGGCTTGGCCTTGGCCGCGGTCGAGCATTTGGCCAAAATGTTAGAAGACGGTCCTCGCCGTTTCTTCGTATTCTTGGACCAAAAACTGAGATCCACACCTACCTTCCACTTCTTTCTCCGGTTTTTCCTGAATCGGATGAGTTGGCCCACCCGTTTGGACACCCGTTTTCTCCCGCCCCCGAAACGCGAAATTTGGCCACAATCCGTGTGCTATAGCTCACGGATTTTGGCCATTTCGGGGGACACATGGGCCCAGGGCCCCCCGCGCCTTGTTCGCCATTTCTTCGAGCGGAAAAGAGTTATTGGAGCGTGAGGAGGGCCCCGGCCCAGCTCTGCCACAATCGGAACAATTTGCGGGCACGTTTCGTCCCCTTTTCGCACCCCGCACGTTCGGTTAATCGGCCGTAAAACGGGGTTCGGACCTCGAATTGACTCCCGTCTTTTCCGACGTTTGACTGTCGCACGGTCTTTGGCCATTTTGGCCCGAAAAATGGGGCCCGGAGCATCCGCGCTGTTTGAACGACTTTTCAGTCCCGTAAGATAACTTCAGTCGAAATACGTCACCTCCAAAAATTTCGGCCCAAACAAATTCGGACGGACGCTTGGGCCCCGCCCGGTTTCTGCATTGGCCGTGGATGCCGCGCGCGGGTGGGCTGCTTGCCTTGGCCCCGGCCGCGGGGTGGCGGGGAGCCTTGGCCTTGACCGCGGGTGGCTGCGTGCCTAGGCCTTCGCCGCGGGCTGGCTGGGTGCTTTGGCCTTGGGTGCCTTCGCCTTGGCCGCGGGTTGGCTGCTTGCCTAGGCGTTGGCCGTGGCTGCGGGGCTGGCTGCGTGCCTTGGCCTTGGCCGAAATGCAGCACATGCCTTCGGCCAAGGCACAGAGCGCCGCACTCGGGAAAAATAGCCACAAAATGAGTTTCGGAGCCTGGAATCGGCTTCCGCTTTCTCCCGCGGTGAACCCCCGCCAATACCGACAACACCAGTCGAAAATCCCACGCCGCCATGGAAACGCGAAATTTGGCCACAATCCGTGTGCTATAGCTCACGGATTTTGGCCATTTCGTGGGAAACATGGGCCCAGGGCCCCCCGCGTCTTGTTCGCCATTTCTTCGAGCGGAAAAGAGTACTTGGAGCGTGAGGAGGCCCCCGGCCCAGCTCTGCCACAATCGGAACAATTCACGGGCACGTTTCATCCCCTTTTCGCACCCCGCACGTTCGGTTAATCAGCCGTAAAACAGGGTTCGGACCTCCGAATCGACTCCCGCCTTTTCCGACGTTTGACTGTTGCACGTATCTAATGCATAACCCCAAAATCCCGCACCGCCCCGAAAACAAGAAAGTTGGCCCAGATCCGTGAGCTACAGCGCACGGTCTTTGGCCATTTTGCACTCGGGAAAAATGGGGCCCGGAGCATCCGCGCTGTTTGAACAACTTTTCAGTCCCGTAAGATGACTTCAGTCGAAATACGTCACCTCCTAAAATTTCGGCCCAAACAAAGTCGGACAGACGCATGGGCCCCGCCCGGTTTTTGCATTGGCCGCGGATGCCGCGCGCGGGCGGCTTGTTTGCCTTGGCCCCAGCCGCGGGGTGGTTGGGAGCCTTGGCCTTGGCCGCGGGGTGGTTGCGTGCCTAGGCCTTCGCAGCGGGCTGGCTGGGTGCCTTGGCCTTGGCCGCGGGGTGGCTGCGTGCCTAGGGGTTGGCCTTGGCCGAAGGGCTGGCTGCATGCCTTGGCCTTGGCCGAAATGCAGCACATGCTTGCGGCCAAGGCACAGAGCGGCGCTCTCGGGAAAAATAGCCACAAAACGAGTTTCGAAGCCCGGAATCGGCTTCCGCTCTCTCCCACGGCGAACCCCCACCAATACCGACAACACCAGCCGAAAATCCCACGCCGCCACGGAAACGCGAAATTTGGCCGCAATCCGTGTGCTATATAGCTCACGGATTTTGGCCATTTCGTGGGAAACATGGGCCCAGGGCCTCCCGCGTCTTGTTCGCCATTTCTTCGAGCGGAAAAGAGTACTTGGAGCGTGAGGAGGCCCCCGGCCCATCTCTGCCACAATCGGAACAATTCGCGGGCACGTTTCGTCCCCTTTTCGCACCCCGCATGTTCGGTTAATCAGACGTAAAACGGGGTTCGGACCTCGGAATCGACTCCCTTCTTTTCCGACGTTTGACTGTCGTACGTATCTAAAGCATAACCCCAAAATCCCGCACCGCCCCGAAAACAAGAAAGTTGGCCCAGATCCGTGAGCTACAGCGCACGGTCTTTGGCCATTTTGGCCCGAAAAATGGGGCCCGGAGCATCCGTGCTGTTTGAAAAACTTTTCAGTCCCGTAAGATAACTTCAGTCGAAATACGTCACCTCCTAAAATTTCGGCCCAAACAAAGTCGGACAGACGCTTGGGCCCCGCCCGGTTTCTACATTGGCCGTGGATGCCGCGTGCGGGCGGGCTGGGAGCCTTGGCCCTGGCCGCGGGGTGGCTGGGAGCCTTGGCCTTGGCCGCGGGGTGGCCGCGTGCCTAGGCCTTCGCCGCGGGCTGGCTGGGTGCCTTGGCCTTGGCCGCGGGGTGGCTGCGTGCCTAGGCCTTGGCCGCGGGCTGGCTGGGTGCCTTGGCCTTGGACGCGGGGTGGCTGCGTGCCTAGGCGTTGGCCTTGGCCGCAGGGCTGGCTGCGTGCCTTGGCCTTGGCCGAAATGCAGCACATGCTTGCGGCCAAGGCACAGAGCGCTGCACTCGGGAACAATAGCCACAAAACGAGTTTCGGAGCCCGGAATCGGCTTCCGCTTTCTCCCGCGGCGAACCCCCGCCAATACCGACAACACCAGCCGAAAATCCCACGCCGCCACGGAAACGCGAAATTTGGCCGCAATCCGTGTGCTATAGCTCACGGATTTTGGCCATTTCGTGGGAAACATGGGCCCAGGGCCCCCCGCGTCTTGTTCGCCATTTCTTCGAGCGGAAAAGAGTACTTGGAGCGTGAGGAGGCCCCCGGCCCAGCTCTGCCACAATCGGAACAATTCGCGGGCACGTTTCGTCCCCTTTTCGCACCCCGCACGTTCGGTTAATCGGCCGTAAAATGGGGTTCGGACCTCGGAATCGACTCCCTTCTTTTCCGATGTTTGACTGTCGCACGTATCTAATACATAACCCCAAAATCCCGCACCGCCTCGAAAACAAGAAAGTTGGCCCAGATCCGTGAGCTACAGCGCACGGTCTTTGGCCATTTTGGCCCGAAAAATGGGGCCCGGAGCATCCGCGCTCTTTGAACAACTTTTCAGTCCCGTAAGATAACTTCAGTCGAAATACGTCACCTCCTAAAATTTCGGCCCAAACAAAGTCGGACAGACGCTTGGGCCCCGACCGGTTTCTGCATTGGCCGAGGATGCCGCGCGCGGGCAGGCTGCTTGCCTTGGCCCTGGCCGCGGGCTGGCTGGGAGCCTTGGCCTTGGCCGCGGGGTGGCTGTGTGCCTAGGCCTTCGCCGCGGGGTGGCTGGGTGCCTTGGCCTTGGCCGCGGGGTGGCTGCGTGCCTAGGCGTTGGCCTTGGCCGCGGGGCTGGCTGCGCGCCTTGGCCTTGGCCGAAATGCAGCACATGCTTGCGTCCAAGGCACAGAGCGCCGCACTCGGGAAAAATAGCCACAAAACGAGTTTCGGAGCCTGGAATCGGCTTCCGCTTTCTCCCGCGGCGAACCCCCGTCAATACCGACAACACCAGCCGAAAATCCCACGCCGCCACGGAAACGCGAAATTTGGCCGCAATCCGTGTGCTATAGCTCACGGATTTTGGCCATTTCGTGGGAAACATGGGCCCAGGGCCTCCCGCATCTTGTTCTCCATTTCTTCGAGCGGAAAAGAGTACTTGGAGCGTGAGGAGGCCCCCGGCCCAGATCTGCCACAATCGGAACAATTCGCGGGCACGTTTCGTTCCCTTTTCGCACCCCGCACGTTCGGTTAATCGGCCGTAAAACGGGGTTCGGACCTCGGAATCGACTCCCGTCTTTTCCGACGTTTGACTGTCGCACGTATCTAATGCATAACCCCAAAATCCCGCACCGCCCCGAAAACAAGAAAGTTGGCCCAGATCCGTGCCTACAGCGTACGGTCTTTGCCCATTGTGGCCCGAAAAATGGGGCCCGGAGCATCCGCTCTGTTCGAACAACTTTTCGGTGCCGTAAGATAATTTCAGTCGAAATACGTCACCTCCTAAAATTTCGGCCCAAACAAAGTCCGACAGACGCTTGGGCCCCGGCCGGTTTCTGCATTGGCCATGGATGCCGCGCGTGGGCGGGCTGCTTGCCTTGGCTCCGGCCGCGGGGTGGCTGGGAGCCTTGGCCTTTCCCGCGGGGTGGCTGCATGCCTAGGCGTTGGCCTTGGCCGTGGGGCTGGCTGCGTGCCTTGGCCTTGGCCGAAATGCAGCACATGCTTGCCGCCAAGGCACAGAGCGCCGCACTCGGGAAAAATAGACACAAAACGAGCTTCGGAGCCCGGAATCGGCTTCCGCTTTCTCCCACGGTGAACCCCGCCAATACCGACAACACCAGCCAAAAATCCCACGCCGCCACGGAAACGCAAAATTTGGCCACAATCCGTGTGCTATAGCTCACGGATTTTGGCCATTTCAGGGGAAACATTGGCCCAGGGCGCCCCGCGTCTTGTTCGCCATTTCTTCGAGCGGAAAAGAGTACTTGGAGCGTGAGGAGGCCCCCGGCCCAGCTCTGCCGCAATCGGAACAATTCGCGGGCACGTTTCGTCCCCTTTTCGCACCCCGCACGTTCGGTTAATCGGCCGTAAAACGGGGTTCGGACCTAGGAATCGACTCCCGTCTTTTCCGACGTTTGACTGTCGCACGTATCTAATGCATAACCCCAAAATCCCACACCGCCCCGAAAACAAGAAAGTTGGCCCAGATCCGTGAGCTACAGCGCACAGTCTTTGGCCATTTTGGCCCGAAAAATGGGGTCCGGAGAATCCGCGCTGTTTGAACAACTTTTCAGTCCCGTAAGATAACTTCAGTCGAAATACGTCACCTCCTAAAATTTCAGCCCAAACAAAGTCAGACAGACGCTTGGGCCCCGCCCGGTTTCTGCATTGGCCGTGGATGCCGCGCGCGGGCGGGCTGCTTGCCTTGGCCCCAGCCGCGGGGTGGTTGGGAGCCTTGGCCTTGGGCGCGGGGTGACTGCGTGCCTAGGCCTTCGCCGCGGGCTTGCTGGTTGCCTTGTCCTTGGCCGCGGGGTGGCTGCATGCCTAGGCGTTGGCCTTGGCCGCAGGGGTGGCTGCGTGCCTTGGCCGCAGGGCTGGCTGCGTGCCCTGGCCTTGGCCGAAATGCAGCACATGCTTGCGGCCAAGGCACTGAACGGCACTCTCGGGGAAAATAGCCACAAAACGAGTTTCGGAGCCCGGAATCGGCTTCCGCTCTCTCCCGCTCTCTCAGCCTTGGCCTTGGCCGCGGGCTGGCTCCGTGCCTTGCTCGAAATGCAGCACATGGCCTTGGCCTTGGCCGCGGGCTGGCTCCGTGCCTTGCTCGAAATGCAGCACATGGCCTTGGCCTTGGCCGCGGGCTGGCTCCGTGCCAAGGCCATGGCACCCAGCCACCCCGCGGCCAAGGCCTAGGCACGCAGCCACCCCGCGGACAAGGCCAAGGCCGTGTGCTGTCGCTCACAGATCTTGGCCATCTTTCACGTTTCCGGAGCGGTGCGGGATTTTGGGGTGATGCATTAGATACGTGCGACAGTCGAACGTCGGAAAAGAGGGGACTCGATTTCGAGGTCCGAACCTCGTTTTACGGCCGATTTACCGAGTGTGCGGGGGTGCGAAAAGGGAACGAAACTTGCCCTCGAATTGGTCCGATTGTCGTAGAACTGGGCCGGGGGCCTCGACACGGCGCAAGTACTGCTTTCCGCTCGAAGAAATGGCGAAAATAATGCGGGAGGCCTTGCGCCCATTTTTCCGCCAAAAAAGGCCAAAATCCGTGAGCTATAGCACACGGATTGTGGCCAAATTTCGCGTTTCGGGGGCGGCGTGGGATTTTGGGCTGGTGTCGTCGGGTTTGGTGGGAGTCGGTGGCGGGAGAAAACGGAATCCAATTCCGAGCTCCGAAACTCATTCCACTTCATTCTACGGTTTTGCCTGAATCGGACGAGTGAGCCCACCCGTTTGGGCACCCGTTCGCTGCCGGTAAGATGGCCGTGAAACGAGTTTCGGAGCTCGGAATTGGATTCCGTTTTCTCCCACCACCCACTCCCACCAAACCCGACCACGCCAGCCCAAAATCCCACGCCGCCCCCGAAACGCGAAATTTGGTCACAATCCGTGTTCACGGATTTTGGCCTTTTCCGGGGGAAAAATGGGCGCACGTCCTCCCGCATTATTTTCGCCATTTCTTCGAGCGGAAAACAGTACTTGCGCCGTGAGGAGGCCCCCGGCCCAGTTCTACCACAATCGGACCAATTCGTGGGCACGTTTCGTCCCCTTTTCGCACCCCCGCACCCTCGGTAAATCGGCCGTAAAACGAGGTCCCGACCTCGAAATCGACTCCCCTCTTTTCCAACGCTTGACTGTTGCACGTATCTAATGCATCACCCCAAAATTCCGCACCGCCCCGGAAACGCGAAAGTTGGCCAAGATCCGTGAGAAAATGGTGGCGGGAGAAAACGGAATCCAATTCCGAGCTCCGAAACTCGTTTTACGGCCATCTTACCGGCAGCGAACGGGTGCCCAAACGGGTGGGCCCACTCGTCCGATTCAGCCAAAACCGGAGAAAGAAGTGGAAGGTAGGTGTGGATATCAGTTTTTGGTCCAAGAATACGAAGAAACGGCGAGGACCGTGTGCTCACATTTTGGCCAAATGCTCGCCCGCGGCCAAGGCCAAGCCACGCAGCCATCCCTTGGCCAACGCCAAGGCACAGGGCCACGCTCGAGCTCCCTATCCTTGCCTCAGGAGCACGGCCCGAGTGTGTGTTGTGTGTGCGTGAGAGTGTGCGAGCTGCCTTGGTCGCGAGCATGTTCTGCATTTCGAGCAAGGCACGGAGCCAGCCCGCAGCCAAGGCCAAGGACGAGGCACGCAGCCACCCCGTGGCCAAGGCCAAGGCACGCGTCCACCCCGCGGCCAAGGCCATGGCACCCAGCCAGCCCGCGGCCAAGGCCATGGCACCCAGCCAGCCCGCGGCCAAGGCCTTGGCACACAGCCACCCGGTGGCCAAGGCCAAGGCCATGGTACGCAGCCACCCCGAGGCCATGGCCCGCAGCCACCCCGCGGCCAAGGCCAAGGCCGTGTGCTGTCGCTCATGCATCTTGGCCAACTTTCGCGTTTCCGGGGTGGTGCGGGATTTTGGGGTGATGCATTAGATACGTGCGATAGTCGAACGTCGGAAAAGAGGGGAGTCGATTTCGAGGTCCGAACCTCGTTTTACGGCCGATTTACCGAGGGTGCGGGGGTGCGAAAAGGGGACGAAACGTGCCCTCGAATTGGTCCGATTGTGGTAGAACTGGGCCGGGGGCCTCCTCACGGCGCAAGTACTGCTTTCTGCTCGAAGAAATGGCAAAAATAATGCGGGAGGCCCTGCGCCCATATTTCCGCCAGAAAAGGCCAAAATCCGTGAGCTATAGCACACGCATTGTGCCCAAATTTCGCGTTTCGGGGGCGGCATGGGATTTTGGGCTGGTGTCGTCGGGTTTGGTGGGAGTCGGTGGCGGGAGAAAACGGAATCCAATTCCGAGCTCCGAAACTCATTTTACGGCCATCTTACCGGCAGCGAACGGGTGCCCAAACGGGTGGGCCAACTCGTCCGATTCAGGCAAAACCGGAGAAAGAAGTGGAAGGTAGGTGTGGATCTCAGTTTTTGGTCCAAGAATATGAAGAAACGGCGAGGACCGTGTGCTCACATTTTGGCCAAATGCTCGCCCGCGGCCAAGGCCAAGCCACGCAGCCACCCCGCGGCCAAGGCGTTGGCACACAGCCACCCGGTGGCCAAGGCCAAGGCCATGGCACGCAGCCACCCCGAGGCCAAGGCCAAGGCCATGGCCCGCAGCCACCCCGCGGCCAAGGCCAAGGCCGTGTGCTGTCGCTCACGGATCTTGGCCAACTTTCGCGATTCCGGGGCGGTGCGGGATTTTGGGGTGATGCATTAGATACGTGCGACAGTTGAACGTCGGAAAAAAGGGGAGTCGATTTTGAGGTCCGAACCTCGTTTTACGGCTGATTTACCGAGGCTGCGGGGGTACGAAAAGGGGACGAAACGTGCCCTCGAATTGGTCCGATTGTGGTAGAACTGGGCCGGGGGCCTCCTCACGGCGCAAGTACTGCTTTCTGCTCGAAGAAATGGCAAAAATAATGCGGGAGGCCCTGCGCCCATATTTCCGCCAGAAAAGGCCAAAATCCGTGAGCTATAGCACACGCATTGTGCCCAAATTTCGCGTTTCGGGGGCGGCATGGGATTTTGGGCTGGTGTCGTCGGGTTTGGTGGGAGTCGGTGGCGGGAGAAAACGGAATCCAATTCCGAGCTCCGAAACTCATTTTCCGGCCGTCTTACCGGCAGCGAACGGGTGCCCAAACGGGTGGGCCAACTCGTCCGATTCAGGCAAAACCGGAGAAAGAAGTGGAAGGTAGGTGTGGATCTCAGTTTTTGGTCCAAGAATATGAAGAAACGGCGAGGACCGTGTGCTCACATTTTGGCCAAATGCTCGCCCGCGGCCAAGGCCAAGCCACGCAGCCACCCCGCGGCCAAGGCGTTGGCACACAGCCACCCGGTGGCCAAGGCCAAGGCCATGGCACGCAGCCACCCCGAGGCCAAGGACAAGGCCATGGCCCGCAGCCACCCCGCGGCCAAGGCCAAGACCGTGTGCTGTCGCTCACGGATCTTGGCCAACTTTCGCATTTCCGGGGCGGCGCGGGATTTTGGGGTGATGCATTAGATACGTGCGACAGTCGAACGTCGTTAAAGAGGGGAGTCGATTTCGAGGTGCGAACCTCGTTTTACGGCCGATTTACCGAGGGTGCGGGGGTGCGAAAAGGAGACGAAACGTGCCCTCGAATTGGTCCGATTGTGGTAGAACTGGGCCGGGGACCTCCTCACGGCGCAAGTACTGCTTTCCGTTCGAAGAAATGGCAAAAATAATGCGGGAGGCCCTGCGCCCATTTTTCCGCCAGAAAAGGCCAAAATCCGTGAGCTATAGCACACGCATTGTGCCCAAATTTCGCGTTTCGGGGGCGGCGTGGGATTTTGGGCTGGCGTCGTCGGGTTTGGTGGCAGTCGGTGGCGGGAGAAAACGGAATCCAATTCCGAGCTCCGAAACTCGTTTTACGGCCATCTTACCGGAAGCGAACGCGTGCCCAAACGGGGCGGCCCACTCATTCGATTCAGGCAAAACCGGAGAAAGAAGTGGAAGGTAGGTGTGGATCTCAGTTTTTGGTCAAAGAATATGACGAAACGGCGAGGACCGTGTGCTCACATTTTGGCCAAATGCTCGCCCGCGGCCAAGGCCAAGCCACGCAGCCATCCCTTGGCCAACGCCAAGGCACAGGGCCACGCTCGAGCTCCCTATCCTTGCCTCGGGAGCGCGGCCGGAGTGTGTTTTGTGTGTGCGTGAGAGTGTGCGACCTGCCTTGGTCGCGAGCATGTGCTGCATTTCGAGCAAGGCACGGAGCCAGCCCGCGGCCAAGGCCAAGGCCGAGGCACGCAGCCACCCCGTGGCCAAGGCCAAGGCACACGTCCACCCCGCGGCCAAGGCCATGGCACCCAGCCAGCCCGCGGCCAAGGCCTAGGCACGCAGCCACCCCGCGGCCAAGGCCTTGGCACACAGCCACCCGGTGGCCAAGGCCAAGGCCATGGCACCCAGCTACCCCGCGGCCAAGGCCAAGGCCGTGTGCTGTCGTTCACGCATCTTGGCCAACTTTCGCGTTTCCGGGGTGGTGCGGGATTTTGGGGTGATGCATTGGATACGTACGACAATCGAACGTCGGAAAAGAGCGGAGTCGATTTCGAGGTCTGAACCTCGTTTTACGGCCGATTTACCGAGGGTGCGGCGGTGCGAAAAGGGGACGAAACGTGCCCTCGAATTGGTCCGATTGCGGTAGAACTGGGCTGGGGGCCTCCTCACGGCGCAAGTACTGCTTTCAGCTCGAAGAAATGGCAAAAATAATGCAGGAGGCGCTCTGCGCCCATGTTTCCGCCAGAAAAGGCTAAAATCCGTGAGCTATAGCACACGGATTGTGGCCACATTTCGCGTTTCGGGGGCGGTGTAGGATTTTGGGCTGGCGTCGTCGGGTTTGGTGGGAGTCGGTGGCGGGAGAAAACGGAATCCAATTCCGAGCTCCGAAACTCATTTTCCGGCCGTCTTACCGGCAGCGAACGGGTGCCCAAACGGGTGGGCCAACTCGTCCGATTCAGGCAAAACCGGAGAAAGAAGTGGAAGTTAGGTGTGGATCTCAGTTTTTGGTCCAAGAATATGAAGAAACGGCGAGGACCGTGTGCTGACATTTTGGCCAAATGCTCGCCCGCGGCCAACGCCAAGGCACAGGGCCACGCTCGAGCTCCCTATCCTTGGCTCGGGAGAGCGGCCGGAGTGTGTGTTGTGTGTGCGTGAGAGTGTGCGACCTACCTTGGTCGCGACCATGTGCTGCATTTCGAGCAAGGCACGGAGCCAGCCCGTGGCCAAGGCCAAGGCTGAGGCACGCAGCCACCCCGTGGCCAAGGCCAAGGCACGCGTCCACCCCGCGGCCAAGGCCATGGCACCCAGCCAGACGCGGCCAAGGCCTAGGCACGCAGCCGGCCCGCGGCCAAGGCCTTGGCATGCAGCCAGCCCGAGGCCAAGGCCAAGGCCATGGCACGCAGCCAGCCTGCGGCCAAGGCCAAGGCCGTGTGCTGTACCTCACGGAACTTGGCCAACTTTCGCGTATCCGGGGCGGTGCGGGATGTTGGGGTGATGCATTAGATACGTGGGACAGTCGAGCGTTGGAAAAGAGGGCAGTCGATTTCGAGGTCCGAACCTCGTTTTACGGCCAATTTATCGAGGATGTGGGGGTGCAAAAAGGGGACGAAACGTGCCCGCGAATTGGTCTGATTGTGGTAGAACTGGGCCGGGGGCCTCCTCACGGCGCAACTACTGTTTTCCGCTCGAAGAAACGGCGAAAATAATGCGGGAGGCCCTGCGCCCATTTTTCCCCCGGAAAAGGCCATAATCCGTGAGCTATATAGCACACGGATTGTGGCCAAATTTCGCGATTCGGGGCGACATTGGATTTTGGGCTGGCATGGTCGGGTTTGGTGGGAGTCGGTGCCGGGAGAAAACGGAATCCAATTCCGAGCTCCGAAACTCGTTTTACGGCCATCTTACCGGCAGCAAACGGGTGCCCAAACGGGTGGGCCCACTCGTCCGATTCAGGCAAAACCGGAGAAAGAAGTGGAAGGTAGGTGTGGATCTCAGTTTTTGGTCTAAGAATACGAAGAAACGGCGAGGACCGTGTGCTCACATTTTAGCCAAATGCTCACCCGCGGCCAAGGCCAACCCATGCAGCCACCCCGCGGCCAACGCCAAGACACAGGCCCACGCTCGAGGTCCCTATCGTTGCCTCGGGAGCACGGCCGGAGTGTGTGTTGTGTGTGTGTGAGAGTGTGCGACCTGCCTTGGCCGCGGGCTCGCTGCGTGCCTAGGCCTTGTCCGCGAGCTGGCTGGGTGCCATTGCCTCGGCCGCGGGATGGCTGCGTGCCATGGCCTTGGCCTTGGCCTCGGGGTGGCTGCATGCCTAGGCCTTGGCCGCGGGCTGGCTGGGTGCCATGGCCTTGGCCGCAGGCTGGCTGGGAGCGATGGCCTTGGCCGCGGGCTGGCTGCGTGGCTTGGCCTTGGCCGTGGGTGAGCATTTGGCCAAAATGTGAGCACACGGTCCTCGCCGTTTCTTCGTATTCTTGGACCAAAAACTGAGATCCACACCTACCTTACACTTCTTTCTCCGGTTTTGCCTGAATCGGATGAGTTGGCCCACCCGTTTGGGCACCCGTTCGCTGCTGGTAAGATGGCCGTAAAACGAGTTTCGGAGCTCGGAATTGCATTCCGTTTTCTCCCGCCACCGACTCCCACCAAACCCGACCACGCCAGCCCAAAATCCCACGCCCCCCCCCCCGAAACGCGAAATTTTGCCACAATCCGTGTGCTATAGCTCACGGATTTTGGCCTTTCCTGGCGGAAAAATGGGCGCATGGCCTCCCGCATAATTTTTGCCATTTCTTCGAGCGGAAAGCAGTACTTCCGCCGTGAGGAGGCCCCCGGCCCAGTTCTACCACAATCGGACCAATTCGAGGGCACGTTTCGTCCCCTTTTCGCACCCCCGCACCCTCTGTAAATCGGCCGTAAAACGAGGTTCGGACCTCGAAATCGACTCCCCTCTTTTCCGACGTTCGACTGTCGCACGTATCTAATGCATTACCCCAAAATCCCGCACCGCCCCGGAAACGCGAAAGTTGGCCAAGATCCGTGAGCGACAGCACACGGCCTTGCCCTTGGCCGCGGGGTGGCTGCATGCCTAGGCCTTGGCTGCGGGGTGGCTGGGTGCCATGGCCTTGGCCACGGGGTGGCTACGTGCCTAGGCCTTGGCCGCGGGCTGGCTGGGTGCCATGGTCTTGGCCTCGGGGTGGACGCGTGCCTAGCCCTTGGCCACGGGGTGGCTCCGTCCCTCGGCCTTGGCCATGGCCGCGGGCTGGCTACGTGGCTTTCTCGAAATGCAGCATATGCTCGCGACCAAGGCAGGTCGCACACTCTCACGCACACACAACACACACTCCGGCCGCGCTCCCGTGGCAAGGATAGGGAGCTCGAGTGTGGCCGCGGGCGAGCATTTGGCCAAAATGTGAGCACATGGTCCTCGCCGTTTCTTCGTATTCTTGGACCAAAAACTGAGATCCACACCTACCTTCCACTTCTTTCTCCGGTTTTGCCTGAATCGGACAAGTGGGCCCACCCGTTTGGGCACCCGTTCGCTTCCGGTAAGATGGCCGTAAAACGAGTTTCGGAGGTCGGAATTGGATTCCGTTTTCTCCCGCCACCGACTCCCACCTAACCCGACGACGCCAGTCCAAAATCCCAGGCCACCCCCGAAACGCGAAATTTCGCCACAATCCGTGTGCTATAGCTCACGGATTTTGGCCTTTTCGGGCAGAAAAATGGGCGCAGGGCCTCCGGCATTATTTTTGCCATTTCTTCGAGCGGAAAGCAGTACTTGAGCCGTGAGGAGGCCCCCGGCCCAGTTCTACCAGAATCGGACCAATTCGAGGGCACGTTTCTTCCCCTTTTCGCACCCCCGTACCCTCCGTAAATCGGCCGTAAAACGAGGTTCAGACCTCAAAATCGACTCCCCTCTTTTCCGACGTTCAACTGTCGCACGTATCTAATGCATCACCCCAAAATCCCGCACCGCGCCGGAAACGCGAAAGTTGGCCAAGATCCGTGAGCGACAGCACACGGCCTTGCCCTTGGCCGCGGGGTGGCTGTGTGCCAAGGCCTTGGCTGCGGGGTGGCTGCGTGCCTAGGCCTTGGCCTCAGGCTGGCTGGGTGCCATGGCCTTGGCCGCGGCACGGACGCGTGCCTAGGCCTTGGCCACGGGGTGGCTGCGTGCCTTGGCCTTGGCCTTGGCCGCGGGCTGGCTACGTATCTTTCTCGAAATGCAGCATATGCTCGCGAGCAAGGCAGGTCCCACACTCTCACGCACACACAACACACAATCCGGCCGCGCTCCCAAGGCAAGGATAGGGAGCTCGAGCGTGGCCCTGTGCCTTGGCCTTGGCCGCGGGCGAGCATTTGGCCAAAATGTGAGCACACGGTCCTCGCCGTTTCTTCGTATTCTTGGACCAAAAACTGAGATCCACACCTACCTTCCACTTCTTTCTCCGGATTTGCCTGAATCGGACGAGTGGGACAACCCGTTTGGTCACTCGTTCGCTGCCGGTAAGATGGCCGTAAAATTAGTTTCGGAGCTCGGAATTTGATTCCGTTTTCTCCCACCACCGACTCCCACCAAACCCGACCACGCCAGCCAAAAATCCCACGCCGCCCCCGAAACATGAAATTTGGCCACAATCCGTGTGCTACGGCTCACGGATTTTGGCCTTTTCCGGGGGAAAAATGGGCGCAGGGCCTCCCGCATTATTTTCGCCATTTATTCGAGCGGAAAACAGTACTTGCGCCGTGAGGAGGCCGCCGGCCCAGTTCTACCACAATCGGACCAATTCGCGGGCACGTTTCGTCCCCTTTTCTCACCCCCACACCCTCGGTAAATCGGCCGTAAAACGAGGTTCGGACCTCGAAATCGACTCCCCTCTTTTCCGACGCTCGACTGTCGCACGTATGTAATGCATCACCCCAAAATCCCGCACCACCCCGGAAACGCGAAAGTTGGCCAAGATCCGTGAGCTACAGCACACGGCCTTGGCCTTGGCCGCGGGGTGGCTGCCTGCCATGGCCTTGGCCTTGGCCTTGGCCTCGGGGTAGCTGCGTATCAAGGCCTTGGTCGCGGGCTGGCTGCGTGCCTAGGCCTTGGCCGCGGGCTGGCTGGGTGCCATGGCCTTGGCCGCCGGGTGGGTGGGTGCCAGGGCCTTGGCCGCAGGGTGGACGCGTGCCTTGGCCTTGGCCACCGGGTGGCTGCGTGCCTCGGCCTTGGCCTTGGCCGCGGGCTGGCTCCGTGCCTTGCTCGAAATGCAGCACATGCTCGCGACCAAGGCAGGTCGCACACTCTCACGCACACACAACACACACTCCGGCCGCGCTCCCGAGGCAAGGATAGGGAGCTCGAGCGTGGCCCTGTGCGTTGGCGTTGGCCGCGGGGTGGCTGCGTGGCTTGGTCTTGGCCATGGGCGAGCGTTTGGCCAAAATGTGAGCACACGGTCCTCGCCGTTTCTTCATATTCTTGGACCAAAAACTGAGATCCACACCTACCTTCCACTTCTTTCTCCGGTTTTGCCTGAATCGGACGAGTTGGCCCACCCGTTTGGGCACCCGTTCGCTGCCGGTTATAAGGCCGTAAAACGAGTTTCGGACCTCGGAATTGGATTCCGTTTTCTCCCGCCACCGACTCCCACCAAACCCGACCATGCCAGCCCAAAATCCCACGCCGCCCCCGAAACACGAAATTTGGCCGCAATCCGTGTGCGCTAGCTCACGGATTTTGGCCTTTTCTGGCGGAAAAATGGGCGCAGGGCCTCCCGCATTATTTTTGCCATCTCTTCGAGCGGAAAGCAGTACTTGCGCTGTGAGGAGGCCCCCGGCCCAGTTCTACCACAATCGGACCAATTCGAGGGCACGTTTCATCCCCTTTTCGCACGCCCGCACCCTCGGTAAATCGGCCGTAAAACGAGGTTCGGACCTCGAAATCGACTCCCCTCTTTTCCGACGTTCGACTGTCGCACGTATCTAATGGATCACCCCAAAATCCAGCACCGGCCCGGAAACGCGAAAGTTGGCTAAGATCCGTGGCCAAGGCCAAGGTCAAGGACGAGGCACGCAGCCACCCCGTGGCCAAGGCCAAGGCACGCGTCCACCCCGCGGCCAAGGGCATGGCACCCAGCCAGCCCGCGGCCAAGGCCTAGGCATGCAGCCACCCCGCGGCCAAGGCCTTGGCACGCAGCTACCCCGAGGCCAAGGCCAAGGCCATGGCACGCTGCCACCCCGCGGCCAAGGCAAAGGCCATGGCACGCAGCCTCCCCGCGGCCAAGGCCAAGGCCGTGTTCTGTAGCTCACTGATCTTGGCCAACTTTCGCGTTTCCGGGGCGGTACGGGATTTTGGGGTGATGCATTAGATACGTGCGACAGTCAAGCGTTGGAAAAGAGGGGAGTCGATTTCGAGGTCCGAACCTCGTTTTACGGCCGATTTACCGAGGGTGCGGGGGTGCGAAAAGGGGACGAAACGTGCCCGTGAATTAGTCCGATTGTGGTAGAACTGGGCCGGGGGCCTCCTCACGGTGCAAGTACTGCTTTCCGCTCGAAGAAATGGTAAAAATAATGCGGGAGGCCCTGCGACCATTTTTCCGCCAAAAAAGGCCAAAATCCGTGAGCTATAGCACACGGATTGTGGCCAAATTTCGTGTTTCGGGGGCGGCGTTGGATTTTAGGCTGGCGTAGTCGGGTTTGGTGGGAGTCGGTGGCGGGAGAACACGGAATCCAATTCCGAGCTCCGAAACTCGTTTTACGGCCATCTTACCGGCAGCGAACGGGTGCCCAAACGGGTTGGCCCACTTGTCCGATTCAGGCAAAACCGGAGAAAGAAGTGCAAGGTAGGTGTGGATCTCAGTTTTTTCTCCAAGAATACGAAGAAACGGCGAGGACCGTGTGCTAACATTTTGGCCAAATGCTCGCCCACGGCCAAGGCAGGGCCATGCAGCCACCCCGCGGCCAACGTCAAGGCACAGGGCCACGCTCGAGCTCCCTATCCTTGCCTCGGGAGTGCGGCCAGAGTGTGTGTTGTGTGTGCGTGAGAGTGTGAGACCTGCCTTGGTCGCGAGCATGTGCTGCATTTCGAGCAAGGCACGGAGCCAGCCCGCGGCCAAGGCCAAGGCCGAGGCACGCAGCCACCCTGTGGCCAAGGCCAAGGCATGCGTCCACCCCGCGGCCAAGGCCATGGCACCCAGCCAGCCCGCGGCCAAGGCCATGGCACCCAGCCAGCCCGTGGCCAAGGCCTAGGCACGCAGCCAGCCCGCGGCCAAGGCCGCGGCCATGGCATGCAGCCACCCCGCGGCCATGGCATGCAGCCACCACGCGGCCAAGGCCAAGGCCGTGTGCTGTAGCTCACGGATCTTGGCCAACTTTCGCGTTTCCGGGGCGGTGCTGGATTTTGGGGTGATGAATTAGATACGTGCGACAGTCGAGCGTTGGAAAAGACGGGAGTCGATTTCGAGGTCCGAACCTCGTTTTACGGTTGATTTACCGACGGTGCGGGGGTGCGAAAAGGGACGAAATGTGCCCGTGAATTGGTCCGATTGTAGTAGAACTGGGCCGGGGGCCTCCTCACGGCGCAAGTACTGTTTTCCGCTCGAAGAAATGGTGAAAATAATGCGGGGGGCCCTGCGCCCATTTTTCCGCCACGAAAGGCCAAAATCCGTGAGCTATAGCACACGGATTGTGGCCAACTTTCGTGTTTCAGGGGCGGCGTTGGATTTTGGGCTGGCATAGTCATGTTTGGTGGGAGTCGGTGGTGGGAGAAAACGGAATTCAATTCCGAGCTCCGAAACTCGTTTTACGGCCATCTTACCGGCAGCGAACAGGTGCCCAAACGGGTCGGCCAACTCATCCGATTCAGGCAAAACCGGAGAAAGAAGTGGAAGGTAGGTGTGGATCTCAGTTTTTGGTCCAAGAATACGAAGAAACGGCGAGGACCGTGTGCTCACATTTTGGCCAAATGCTCGCCCGCAGCCAAGGCCAAGCCACGCAGCCACCCCGCGGCCAACGCCAAGGCACAGGGCCACGCTCGAGCTCCCTATCCTTGCCTCGGGAGCGCGGCCGGAGTGTGTGTTGTGTGTGCGTGAGAGTGTGCGACCTACCTTGGTCGGGAGCATGTGCTGCATTTCGAGCAAGGCACGGAGCCAGCCGGCGGCCAAGGCCAAGGACGAGGCACGCAGCCACCCCGTGGCCAAGGCCAAGGCACGCGTCCACCCCGCGGCCAAGGACATGGCACCCAGCCACCCCGTGGCCAAGGACATGGCACCCAGCCAGCCCGCGGCCAAGGCCTAGGCATGCAGCCAGCCCGCGGCCAAGGCCTTGGCACGCAGCTACCCCGAGGCCAAGGCCAAGGCCATGGCACGCAGCCTCCCCACGGCCAAGGCCAAGGCCGTGTGCTGTAGCTCACTGATCTTGGCCAACTTTTGCGTTTCCGGGGCGGTGCGGGATTTTGGGGTGATGCATTAGATACGTGCGACAGTCGAGCGTTGGAAAAGAGGGGAGTCGATTTCGAGGTCCGAACCTCGTTTTACGGCCGATTTACCGAGGTTGCGGGGGGTGCGAAAAGGGGACGAAACGTGCCCTCGAATTGGTCCGATTGTGGTAGAACTGGGCCGGGGGCCTCCTCACGGCGCAAGTACTGCTTTCCGCTCGAAGAAATGGCAAAAATAATGCGGGAGGCCCTGTGCCCATTTTTCCGCCAGAAAAGGCCAAAATCCGTGAGCTACAGCACACGGATTGTGGCCAAATTTGGCGTTTCGGGGACGGCATGGGATTTTGGACTGGCGTGGTCGTGTTTGGTGGGAGTCGGTGGCGGGAGAAAACGGAATCCAATTCCGAGCTCCGAAACTCATTTTTCGGCCATCTTACCGGCAGCGAACGGGTGCCCAAACGGGTTGCCCCACACGTCCGATTCAGGCAAAGCCGGAGAAAGAGGTGGAAGGTAGGTGTGGCTCTCAGTTTTTGGTCCAAGAATACGAAGAAACGACGAGGACCGTGTGCTCACATTTTGGCCAAATGCTCGCCCGCGGCCAAGGCCAAGCCACGCAGGCACCCTGCGGCCAACGCCAAGACACAGGCCCACGCTCGATCTCCCTATCCTTGCCTCGGGAGCGCGGCCGGAGTGTGTGTTGTGTGTGCGTGAGAGTGTGCGACCTGCCTTGGTCGCGAGCATGTGCTGCATTTTGAGCAAGGCATGGAGCCAGCCCGCGGCCAAGGCCAAGGCCGAGGCACGCAGCCACCCCGTGCCCAAGGCCAAGGCACGCGTCCACCCTGCGGCCAAGCCTATGGCACCCACCAAGCCCGCGGCCAAGGCCATGGCACCAGCCAGCCCGCGTCCAAGGCCTAGGCACGCGGCCAGCCCGCGGCCAAGGCCTTGGCACGCAGCCACTCCGCGGCCAAGGCCAAGGCCATGGCACGCAGCCAACCCGCGGCCAAGGCCAAGGCCGTGTGCTGTAGCTCACGGATCGTGGCCAACTTTCGCGTTTCCGGGGCGGTGCGGGATTTTGGGGTGATGCATTAGATACGTGCGACAGTCGAGCGTTGGAAAAGAGGGGAGTCGATTTCGAGGTCCGAACCTCGTTTTACGGCCGATTTACCGAGGGTGCGCGGGTGCGAAAAGGGTATGAAACGTGCCCGCGAATTGGTCCGATTGTGGTAGAACTGGGGCGGGGGCCTGCTCACGGCGCAAGTACTGATTTCCGCTCGAAGAAATGGAAAAAATAATGCGGGAGGCCCTGCGCCCACTTTTCCCCCGGAAAAGGCCAAACACGGATTGTGGCAAAATTTCACGTTTCGGAGGCGGCGTGGGATTTTGGGATGGCGTGTTCGGGTTTGGGGGGAGTCGGCGGCGGGAGAAAACGGAATCCAATTCCGAGCTCCGAAACTCGTTTTACGGCCATATTACCAGCAGCGAACGGGTGGGCCCACTCGTCCGATTCAGGCAAAACCGGAGAAAGAAGTGGAAGGTAGGTGTGGATCTCAGTTTTTGGTCCAAGAATACGAAGAAACGGCGAGGACCGTGTGCTCACATTTTGGCCAAATGCTCGCCCACGGCCAAGGCCAAGCCATGCAGCCACCCCGCGGCCAACGCCAAGGCGCAGGGCCAAGCTCGAGCTCCCTAACCTTGCCTCGGGAGCGCGGCCGGAGTGTGTGTTGTGTGTGCGTGAGAGTGTGCTACCTGCCTTGGTCGCGAGCATATGCTACATTTCGAGAAAGGCACGTAGCCGGCCCGCGGCCAAGGCCAAGGCTGAGGCACGCTGCCACCCCGTGGCCAAGGCCTAGGCACGCGCCCACCCCGCGTCCAAGGCCATGGCACCCAGCCAGCCCGCGGCCAAGGCCAAGGCCGTGTGCTGTAGCTCACGGATCTTGGCCAACTTTCGCGTTTCCGTGTGCTATAGATCACGTGAAATTTGGCCAGAATCCGTGTGCTATAGCTCACGGATTTTGCCCTTTTCCAGGGGAAAAATGGGCGCAGGGCCTCCCGCATTATTTTCACCATTTCTTGAAGCGGAAAACAGTACATGCGCCGTGAGGAGGCCCCCGGCCCAGTTCTACCACAATCGGACCAATTCGCGGGCACGTTTCGTCCCCTTTGCGCACCCCCGCACCCTCAGTAAATCGGCCGTAAAATGAGGTTCGGACCTCGAAATCGACTCCCCTCTTTTCCAACGCTCGACTGTTGCACGTATCTAATGCATCAGCCCAAAATCCCGCACCGCCCCAGAAACGCGAAAGTTGGCCAAGATCCGTGAGCTACAGCACACGGCCTTGGCCTTGGCCAAGATCCGTGAGCTACAGCACACGGCCTTGGCCTTGGCCGCGGGGTGGCTGGGTGCCAAGGCCTTGGCCGCGGGCTGGCTGCGTGCCTAGGCCTTGGCCGCGGGCTGGCTGCGTGCCTAGGCCTTGGCCGCGGGGTGGACACGTGCCTTGGCCTTGGCCTTGGCCGCGGGCTGGCTCCGTGCCGTGCTCAAAATGCAGCACATGGTCGCGACCAAGGCAGGTCGCACACTCTCACGTACACACAACACACACTCCGGCTGCGCTCCCGAGGCAAGGATAGGGAGCTCGAGCGTGGCCATGTGCCTTGGCGTTGGCCGCGTGGTGGCTGCGTGGCTTGGGCTTGGCCGCGGGCGAGCATTTGGCCAAAATGTGAGCACACTGTCCTCGCCGTTTCTTCGTATTCTTCGACCAAAAACTGAGATCCACACCTACCTTCCACTTCTTTCTCCGGTTTTTCCTGAATCGGATGAGTGGGAGAACCCGTTTGGGCACCCGTTCGCTGCCGGTAAGATAGCCGTAAAACGAGTTTCGGAGCTCGGAATTGGATTCCGTTTTCTCCGGCCACCGACTCCCACCAAACCCGACCACGCCAGCCCAAAATCCCACGCCGCCTCCGAAACGCGAAATTTGGCCACAACCTATAGCTCACGGATTTTGGCCTTTTCTGGCGGAAAAATGGGCGCAGGGCCTCCCGCATTATTTTTGCCATTTCTTCGAGCGGAAAGCATTACTTGTGCCGTGAGGAGGCCCCCGGCGCAGTTCTACCAGAATCGGACCAATTCGAGGGCACGTTTCATCCCCTTTTCGCACCCCCGCACCCTCGGTAAATTGGCCGTAAAACGAGGTTCGGACCTCGAAATCGACTCCCCTCTTTTCCGACGCTCGACTGTCGCACGTATCTAATGCATCACCCCAAAATCGCGCACCGCCCCGGAAACGCGAAAGTTGGCCAAGATCTGTGAGCGACAGCACACCGCCTTGCCCTTGGCCGCGGGGTGGCTGGGTGCCATGGCCTTGGCTTTGGCCACCGGGTGGCTGTGTGCCAAGGCCTTGGCCGTGGGGTGGCTGCGTGCCTAGGCCTTGGCCTCAGGCTGGCTGGGTGCCATGGCCTGGGCCGCGGGGTGGACGCGTGCCTAGGCCTTGGCCACGGGGTGGCTGCGTGCCTCGGCCTTGGCCTTGGCCGCGGGCTGGCTACGTACCTTTCTCGAAATGCAGCATATGCTCGCGAGCAAGGCAGGTCCCACACTCTCACGCACACACAACACACACTCCGGCCGCGCTCCCGAGGCAAGGATAGGGAGCTCGAGCGTGGCCCTGTGCCTTGGCCTTGGCCGAGGGCGAGCATTTGGCCAAAATGTGAGCACACGGTCCTTGCCGTTTCTTCGTATTCTTGGACCAAAAACTGTGATCCACACCTACCTTCCACTTCTTTCTCCGGTTTTGCCTGAATCGGACGAGTTGGACAACCCGTTTGGTCACTCGTTCGCTGCCGGTAAGATGGCCGTAAAATGAGTTTCGGAGCTCGGAATTGGATTCCTTTTTCTCCCGCCACCGACTCCCACCAAACCCGACCACGCCAGCCCAAAATCCCACGCCGCCCCTGAAACACGAAATTTGGCCACAATCCGTGTGCTATAGCTCACGGATTTTGGCCTTTTCCGGGGGAAAAATTGGCGCAGGGCCTCCTGTATTATTTTTGCCATTTCTTCGAGCGGAAAGCAGTACTTGCGCCGTGAGGAGGCCCCCGGCCCAGTTCTACCACAATCGAACCTATTGGAGGGCACGTTTCGTCCCCTTTTCGCACCCCCGCACGCTCGGTAAATCGGCCGTAAAACGAGGTTCGGACCTCGAAATCGACTCCCCTCTTTTCTGACGTTTGACTGTCGCACGTATCTAATTCATCACCCCAAAATCCCGCACTCTCCCTGAAACGCGAAAGTTGGGCAAGATCCGTGAGCGACAGCACACGGCCTTGGCCTTGGCTGCGGGGTGGCTACGGGCCATGGCCTTGGCCTTGGCCTCGAGGTGGCTGCGTTCCATAGCCTTGGCCTTGGCCAACGGGTGGCTGTGTGCCAAGGCCTTTGCCACGGGCTGGCTGGGTGCCATGGCCTTGGCTGCGGGCTGGCGGGGTGCCATGGCCTTGGCCGCGGGGTGGACCCGTGCCTTGGCCTTGGCCACGGGGTGCCTGCATGCCTCCGCCTTGGCCTTGGCCGCGGGCTGGCTCCGTGCCTCGCATGAAATGCAGCACATGCTCGCGACCAAGGCAGGTCGCACACTCTAACGCACACACAACACACACTCGGGCCGCGCTCCCGAGGCAAGGATAGGGAGCTCGAGCGTGGCCCTGTGCCTTGGCGTTGGCCGCGGGGTGGCTGCGTGGCTTGGCCTTGGCCGCGGGCAAGCATTTGGCCAAAATGTGAGCACACGGTCCTCGCTGTTTCTGCGTATTCTTGGACCAAAAACTGAGATGCACACCTACCTTCCACTTCTTTCTCCGGTTTTGCCTGAATCGGCCGAGTTGGCCTACCTGTTTGGGCACCCGTTCGCTGCCGGTAAGATGGCCGTAAAACGAGTTTCGGAGCTCGGAATTGGATTCCGTTTTCTCCCGCCACCGACTCCCACCAAACCCGATGACGCCAGCCCAAAATCCCACGCCGCCGCCGAAACGCGAAATTTGGCCACAATCCGTGTGCTGTAGCTCACGGATTTTGGCCTTTTCTGGCAGAAAAATGGGCACAGGGCCTCCCGCATTATTTTTGCCATTTGTTCGAGCGGAAAGCAGTACTTGCACCGTGAGGAGGCCCCCGGCCCAGTTCTACCACAATCGAACCTATTCGAGGGCACGTTTCGTCCCCTTTTCGCACACCCGCACGCTCGGTAAATCGGCCGTAAAACGAGGTTCGGACCTCGAAATCGACTCCCCTCTTTTCCGATGTTCGACTGTCGCACGTATCTAATGCATCACCACAAAATCCCGCACTGCCCCGGAAACGCGAAAGTTGGCGAAGATCCATGAGCGACAGCACACGGCCTTGGCCTTGTTTGCGGGGTGGCTACGGGCCATGGCCTTGGCCTTGGCCTCGGGGTGGCTGCGTTCCATAGCCTTGGCCTTGGCCAACTGGTGGCTGTGTACCAAGGCCTTTGCCGCGGGCTGGCTGGGTGCCATGGCCTTGGCTGCGGGCTGGCTGGGTGCCATGGCCTTGGCCGCGGGGTGGACGCGTGCCTTGGCCTTGGCCACAGGGTAGCTGTGTGCCTCCGCCTTGGCCTTGGCCGCGGGATGGCTCCGTGCCTTACTCGAAATGCAGCACATGCTCGCGACCAAGGCAGGTCGCACACTCTCACGCACACAAAACACACACTCGGGCCGCGCTCCCGAGGCAAGGATAGGGAGCTCGAGCGTGGCCGTGTGCCTTGGCGTTGGCCGCGGGGTGGCTGCGTGGCTTGGCCTTGGCCGCGGGCGAGCATTTGGCCAAAGTGTGAGCACACGGTCCTCTCCGTTTCTTCGTATTCTTGGACCAAAAACTGAGATCCACACCTACCTTCCACTTCTTTCTCCGGTTTTGCCTGAATCGGACGAGTTGGCTCACCCGTTTGGGCACCCGTTCCCTGCCGGTAAGATGGCCGTAAAATGAGTTTCGGAGCTCGGAATTGGATTCTGTTTTCTCCCACCACCGACTCCCACCAAACCCGACCACGCCAGCCCAAAATCCCACGCCGCCCCCGAAACGCGAAATTTGGCCACAATCCGTGTGCTGTAGCTCACGGATTTTGGCCTTTTCTGGCGGAAAAATGGCCGCAGGGCCTCCCGCATTATTTTTGCCATTTCTTCGAGCGGAAAGCAGTTCTTGCACCGTGAGGAGGCCCCCGGCCCAGTTCTACCACAATTGAACCTATTCGAGGGCACGTTTCGTCCCCTTTTCGCACCCCCGCACGCTCGGTAAATCGGCCGTAAAACGAGGTTCGGACCTCGAAATCGACTCCCCTCTTTTCCGGCGTTCAACTGTCGAACGTATCTAATGCATCACCCCAAAATCCCGCACTGCCCCGGAAACGCGAAAGTTGGGCAAGATCCGTGAGCGACAACACACGGCCTTGGCCTTGGCTGCGGGGTGGCTACGGGCCATGGCCTTGGCCTTGGCCTCGGGGTGGCTGCGTTCCATAGCCTTGGCCTTGGCCACCGGGTGGCTGTGTGCCAAGGCCTTTGCCGCGGGCTGGCTGGGTGCCATGGCCTTGGCTGCGGGCTGGTTGGGTGCCATGGCCTTGGCCGCGGGGTGGACGCGTGCCTTGGCCTTGGCCACGGGGTGGCTGCGTGCCTCCGCCGTGGCCTTGGCCGCGGGCTGGCTCCGTGCCTTGCTCGAAATGCAGCACATTCTCGCGACCAAGGCAGGTCACACACTCTCACGCACACACAACACACACTCGGGCCGCGCTCCCAAGGCAAGGATAGGGAGCTCGAGCTTGGCCCTGTGCCTTGGCGTTGGCCGCGGGGTGGCTGCGTGGCTTGGCCTTGGCCGCGGGCGAGCATTTGGCCAAAATGTGAGCACACGGTCCTCGCCGTTTCTTCGTATTCTTGGACCAAAAACTGAGATCCACACCTACCTTCCACTTCTTTCACCGGTTTTGCCTGAATCAGAGGAGTTGGCCCACCCGTTTGGGCACCCGTTTGCTGCCGGTAAGATGGCCGCAAAATGAGTTTCGGATCTCGGAATTGGATTCCGTTTTCTCCCGCCACCGACTCCCACCAAACCCGACGACGCCAGCCCAAAATCCCACACCGCCCCCGAAACGCGAAATTTTGGCCTTTTCCGGGGGAAAAATGGGCGCAGGGCCTCCTGCATTATTTTCGCCATTTTTTCGAGCAGAAAACAGTACTTGCGCCGTGAGGAGGCCCCCGGCCCAGTTCTACCACAATCCGACCAATTCGCGGGCACGTTTCGTCCCATTTTCGCACCCCCACACCCTCGGTAAATCGGCCGTAAAACGAGGTTCGGACCTCGAAATCGACTCCCCTCTTTTCCAACGCTTGACTGTCTCACGTATCTAATGCATCACCCCAAAATCCCGCACCGCCCCGGAAACGCGAAAGTTGGCGAAGATCCGTGAGCTACAGCCCACGGCCTTGGCCTTGGCCGCGGGGTGGCTGCTTGTCATGGCCTTGGCCTTGGCAGCGGGGTGGCTGCATGCCATGGCCTTGGCCTTGGCCTCGGGGTCGCTACGTCCCATGGCCTTGGCCTTGGCCGCGGGCTGGCTGCGTGCCTAGGCCTTGGCCGCGGGCTGGGTGGGTGCCATGGCCTTGGCCGCGGGGTGGCTGGGTGCCATGGCCTTGGCCTTGGCCGCGGGGTGGCTGGGTGCCAAGTCCTTGGCTTTGGCCACAGGGTGGCTGGGTGCCATGGCCTTGGCCTTAGCCGCGGGGTGGCTGGGTGCCATGGCCTTGGCCTTGTCCGTGGGGTGTCTGGGTGCCATGGCCTCGGCCTTGGCCGCGGGGTGGCTGCGTGCCTTGGCTTTGGCGGCGGGCTGGCTGCGTGCCTTGCTCGAAATGCAGCACATGCTCGCTACCAAGGCACGTCGCAGACTCTCGCGCACACACAACACAAACTTGGGCCGCGCTCCCAGGGCAAGGATAGGGAGCTCGAGCGTGGCCCTGTGCCTTGGCCTTGGCCGCGGGCGAGCATTTGGCCAAAATGTGAGCACACGGTCCTCGCCGTTGCTTCGTATTCTTGGACCAAAAACTGAGATCCACACCTACCTTCCAATTCTTTCTCCGGTTTTGCCTGAATCCGACGTGTTGGCCCACCCGTTTGGGATCCCGTTCTCTGGCGGTAAAATGGCTGTAAAACGAGTTTCGGAGATCGGAATTGGATACCGTTTTCTCCCACCACAAACTCCCACCAAACCCGACCACGACCGCCAAATATCCCATGCCACCCCCGAAACGCGAAATTTGGCCGCAATCCGTGTGCTATAGCTCACGGATTTTGGCCTTTTCGGGCGGCAAAATGGGCACAGGGCCTCCCGCATTATTTTCGCCATTTCTTCGAGAGGAAAAAAGTACTGGCACCGTGAGGAGACCCCCGGCCCAGTTCTACCACAACCGGACCAATTCGCGGGCACGTTTCGTTCCCTTTTCGCACCTCCGCACGTTCGGTAAATCAGACGTAAAATGAGGTTCGGACCTCGGAATCAACTCCCGTCTTCTCCGACGTTCGACTGTCGCACGTATCTAATGCATCACCCCAAAATCCCGCACCGCCCCGGAAACGCGAAACTTGGCCAAGATCTGTGAGCTACAGCACACGGCCTTGGCAGCGGGGTGGCTGCGTGCCTAGGCCTTGGCAGCGGCGTGGCTGAGCGCCATGGCCTTGGCCTTGGCCACGGGCTGGCTGCGTGCCTTGGCCTTGGCCGCGGAGTGGCTGGGTGCCATGGCCTTGGCCTTGGCCGCGGGCTGGCTGCGTGCCTTGCTCGAAATGCAGCACATGCTCGCGACCAAGGCACGTTGCACACTCTCGCGCACACACAACACAAACTTGGGCCGCGCTTCCGGGGCAAGGATAGGGAGCTCGCGCGTGGCCCTGTGCCTTGGCCTTGGCCGCGGGGTGGCCGCGTGCATTGGCCGCGGGCGAGCATTTGGCCAAAATGTGAGCACACGGTCCTCGCCGTTGCTTCGTATTCTTCGACCAAAAACTGAGATCCACACCTACCTTCCACTTCTTTCTCCGGTTTTGCCTGAATCGGACGAGTTGGCCCACCCGTTTGGGCACCTGTTCTCTGGCGGTAAAATGGCCGTAAAACGAGTTTCGGAGGTCGGAATTGGATTCCGTTTTCTCCCGCCACCGACTCCCACCAAACCCGATCACGCACGCCAAAAATCCCACGCCACCACCGAAACGCGAAATTTGGCCGCAATCTGTGTACTATAGCTCACGGATTTTGGCCTTTTCGGGCGAAAAAATGGGCGCAGGGCCTCCCAAATTATTTTTACCATTTCTTCGATCGCAAAACAGTACTAGCACAGTGACGAGGCCCCCGGCCCAGTTCTACCACAACCGGACCAATTCGCGGGCACGTTTCGTCCCCTTTTCATACCCCCGCACGTTCGGTTAAACGGCCGTAAAATGAGGTTTGGACCTCGGAATCGACTCCCATCTTCTCCGACGTTCGACTGTCGCACGTATCTAATGCATCACCCCAAAATCCCGCACCTCCCCGGAAACGCGAAATTTGGCCAAGATCTGTGAGCTACAGCAGACGGCCTTGGCCGCGGGGTGGCTGCGTGCCTAGGCCTTGGCAGCGGTGTGGCTGGGTGCCATGGCCTTGGCCTTGGCCGCGGGGTGGCTGAGTGCCATGGCCTTGGCCTTGGCCAGGGGTGGCTGGGTGCCATGGCCTTGGCCTTGGCCGCGGGCTGGCTGCGTGCCTTGCTCGAAATGCAGCACATGCTTGCGACCAAGGCACGTCGTACACTCTCGCGCACACACAACACAAACATGGGCCGCGGGCTGGCTGCGTGCCTTGCTCGAAATGCAGCACATGCTTGCGACCAAGGCACGTCGTACACTCTCGCGCACACACAACACAAACATGGGCCGCGCTTCCGGGGCAAGGATAGGGAGCTCGAGCGTGGCCCTGTGCCTTGGCCTTGGCCGCGGGGAGCATTTGGCCAAAATGTGAGGACACGGTCCTCGCCGTTGCTTCGCATTCTTGGACAAAAAAATGAGATCCACACCTACCTTCCACTTCTTTCTACGGTTTTGCCTGAATCGGACGTGTTGGCCCACCCGTTTGGGAACCCGTTCTCTGGCGGTAAAATGGCCGTAAAACAAGTTTCGGAGCTCGGAATTGGATTCCGTTTGCTCCCGCCACCGACTCCCACCAAACCCGACCACGCCCGCCAAAAATCCCACGCAGCCCCCGAAACATGAAATTTGGCCGCAATCCGTCGGCTATAGCTCACGGATTTTGGCCTTTTCGGGCGGAAAAATGGGCACAGGGCATCCCGAATTATTTTCGCCATTTCTTCGATCGCAAAACAGTACTAGCACCGTGAGGAGGCCCGCGGCCCAGTTCTACCACAACCGGACGAATTCGCGGGCACGTTTCGTCCCCTTTTCGCACCACCGCACGTTCGGTAAATCGGACGTAAAATGAGGTTCGGACCTCGGAATCGACTCCCGTCTTCTCCGACGTTCGACTGTCGCACATATCTAATGCATCACCCCTAAATCCCGCACCGCCCCGGAAACTCGAAATTTGGCTAAGATCCGTGAGATACAGCAGACAGCCTTGCCCGCGGGGTGGCTGCGTGCCTAGACCTTGGCAGCGGCGTGGCTGGGTGCCATGGTCTTGGCCTTGGCCACGGGGTGGCTGTGTGCCTTGGCCTTGGCCACGGGGTGGCTCCGTGCCTTGGCCTTGGCCGCGGGGTGGCTGCGTGCCTAGGCCTTGGCCGCGGGGTGGCTGCGTGCCTAGGCCTTGGCCGCGGGGTGGCTGGGTGCCATGGCCTTGGCCTTGGCCACGGGGTGGCTGGGTGCCATGGCCATGGCCTTGGCCGCGGGGTGGCTGCGTGCCTTGCCCTTGGCAGCGGGCTGGCTGCGTGCCTTGCTCGAAATGCAGCACATGCTCGCGACCAAGGCACGTCGCACACTCTCGCGTACACACAACACACACTTGGGCCGCGCTCCCAGGGCAAGGATAGGGAGATCAAGCGTGGCCCTGTGCCTTGGCCTTCGCCGCAGGGTGGCTGCGTGCCTTGTCCTTGGCCTTGGCCGCGGGCGAGCATTTGGCCCAAATGTGAGGACACGGTCCTCGCCGTTGCTTCTCATTCTTGGACAAAAAAATGAGATCCACACCTACCTTCCACTTCTTTCTCCGGTTTTGCCTGAATCGGACGAGTTGGCCCACCCGTTTGGGAACCCGTTCTCTGGCGGTAAAATGGCCGTAAAACGAGTTTCGGAGCTCGGAATTGGATTCAGTTTTCTCCCGCCACTGACTCCCACCAAACCCGAGCACGCCAGCCAAAAATCCCACGCCGCCCCCGAAACACGAAATTTGGCCGCAATCCGTGTGCTATAGCTCACGGATTTTGGCCTTTCTGGGCGGAAAAAAGGGCGCAGGGCCTTGTTGTGCAAATTTTATTGAACTCGCAAGTGCACGAATCTATTGTAGAATAGATTAATGGTGACGAGTGTCGATCCCACGAGGAGGTGGATTTTAATTATGTGTAGAATTAATTTTCTGAGTTGGTGGTTGGATTTATAATGACAATTATGTAGGCAATGTATTAATTTGAATTAAAGCTATTGGAATAAACTATTAAAATAAAATGCTTGGATCTCTGGATCTGTCTCAACATGTACCATCGGCTTAATATTCATTATTAGTACCAATTAAATCATGAAGGGGGAACTTCCACTCATCATGAACCACACTTTAATAGATATGGTGCTAAGGGCTTCCCGTGCCAAATAGTAATAACCTTGCCTAGGGAGGCGGTTATTCCAGCCGATATCCAGACAAGATTATTACTATCTGTCTACGAAAAGTCAAAACAACCACATAAATTAAAGGGGAAGGAAAAGTAAATTTACCAAATTAAGCCCATGGAGCATGTTGAGACTTCACCTTCAACCCAAGCTTGAAAGGAAATTAGCCACTCATATTTGAACTAGGGGTAAAATGGGAATTTTATTAAAATACGTAGAAAATACAAGATGGAGATGGAATTACAGAAAATGGAGTCCAAAAATGGATTCAGGGGTGTCAAATTAGGGGGGGGAGCCCCCTTTTTATAGATACACTGAGTAAATCATGGCCATCGGATTAAAACAATTTGGACGCTCAGGATTGCGCCACGTGGCAAGTTCCTATTGGATGGAACACATCATCAGGGGCTGTTATTCTGTGTATATGCATGTACCGTACACACGTTTTTTCGATCCACTAATATTCTGCCACGTCACCGGTCAACATTTTTGGTTCAATAGGATCATGACACGTCATCAGTCAACGCCACATCATCAGTCAATGCCACATAAGCGGTCAATGCCACATCATTCGTCCAATCAAATGCCGCCACATCATCGTATAGTGCCACGTCATCGTACAGTGCCACGTCAGCATACAGTACAGGTGAACAGTGCCGTGAACAGTATCGTGTACAGTACCGTATATATCAACCGTACCGTATGTGTGAACAGTACCGTATATGTGAACAATACCATTTTTCTTTTTATGCTCCTCCTAAGGTTTTCGACTGTCCTGAGTTCAAAAGTGCTGTCCGTTTTTCCATCTGATCTCTCGTTTATTGTGAAATGACCATGATATCCCCTAAAATACATAAAATACTTAATTAAAATAAAACATACATAATTAAATTACAAGGGACTTAAAGACATAAAAATAGGGATGTTAGTGAGACTTGGAGTGTAAAATGATGATTTTCTCCATTATAAATACACACTTTCTAGTACTCAACAGGCCTCCCGCATTATTTTTGCCATTTCTTCGTGCACAAAACAGTACTACCACCGTGAGGAGGCCCCGGCCCAGTTCTACCACAACCGGACCAATTCGCGGGCACGTTTCGTCCCCATTTCGCACCACCGCACGTTCGGTAAATCGGCCGTAAAACGAGGTTCGGACCTCGGAATCGTCTCCCGTCTTCTCCGACATTCGACTGTCGCAAGTATCTAATGCATCACCCCAAAAACCCGCACCGCCCTGGAAACGCGAAATTTGGCCAAGATCCGTGAGCTACAGCTAATGGCCTTGGCCACGGGGTGGCTGCGTGCCTAGACCTTGGCAGCGGCGTGGCTGGGTGCCATGGCCTTGGCCTTGGCTACGGGGTGGCTGCGTGCCTTGGCCTTGGCCGTGGGGTAGCTGCGTGCCTAGGCCTTGTCGCGGGGTGGCTGGGTGCCATGGCCTTGGCCGCGGGCTGGCTGCGTGCCTTGCTCGAAATGCAGCACATGCTCGCAACCAAGGCACATCGCACACTCTCGCGCACACACAACACACACTTGGGCCGCGCTCCCGGGGCAAGGATAGGGAGCTCGAGCATGGCCCTGTGCCATGGCCTTGGCCGCAGGGTGGCCGCGTGCCTTGACCTTGGCCTTGGCCGCGGGCGAGCATTTGGCCAAAATGTGAGGACACGGTCCTCGCCGTTGCTTCGCATTCTTGGACCAAAAAATGAGATCCACACCTACCTTCCACTTCTTTCTCCGGTTTTGCCTGAATCGGACGAGTTGGCCCACCCGTTTGGGAACCCGTTCTCTGGCGGTAAAATGGCCGTAAAACGAGTTTCGGAGCTCGGAATTGGATTCCGTTTTCTCCCGCCACCGACTCCCACCAAACCCGAGCACGCCAG